>VDFB02371354.1:139403-216758 GCA_007258455.2 Sequoia sempervirens
GTCAATAGAAGCACTAGTAGATCACCATTCCGCATTGTGTATGGAGGTAGCCCTGCACAGCCCGCACTGAGGAAGATGGACCAAGAGAAGAAAACAAGTGCTAAAGCTGAAGATTTTGCAGAACACATCAAGGATATACATGAGAAGGTAAAAGAACATATTAACAAGATGAATATGCAGTATAAGGCTAAGGCAGATCAGAAGAGGAGGTATAAGGAGTTTTAGATTGGTGATGAAGTGATGGTCCACTTGAGGAAAGAAAGGTTTCTAGTGGGAACATATAACAAATTGAAGATGAAGAAGTTCGGTCCCTATAAGATTTTGAAGAAGCATGATTCATGGAATGCATATGAGGTAGAGTCGCCTGATGGAATCAATATTTCCCCTGTGTTCAACATTTCAGATTTGACAGAGTATCATGAAGGTGGCACAGAGGAAGTACCAATGATGGAACATCGTAGGATTCCAGCACCTACTTCAGAAAAGGAGGAGATTGAAGCAATCTTGGATAGTCGTGTGGGAAGGAGTACCAGAAACAGGCAGTATGAAGAATATCTGGTGAAATGGAGAGGAAGGCCTGTTGAAGATTCATCCTGGCTATCTAAGGCAGTGGTTGACCTGTTGGGTTTTCCTCAACCATCTGAGACGTGATGGGGTCACTTCTCAATTTACCCTGGGTGTCTGATGCAGGAGCATCCAGTGGTGTAAGGGCAATTTTGCATCACCCAAAAATAGTTAAATTTCAAGTTTCTCAATTTTTATATGTTTTTACATTTTTGGATACCCTTTTCGTCATAATGAAATTCCCAATTTATGGTTTTTAATTTTGGTTCCTGAGTTGAAAGATATTGCAGTTTTAGTTTCCCATATTTGCACCTGAAAATCTTCCGAGTGGGATTTGAGGCACTTAGATCTCCCGGATCGGCCCTAAAACTTGCTGAAATCGGCGTAGCTAATTTCGAGCGCGTTCTTGACTTTGATACCTTTCCAACGGTTCAAACAGTTCGCGAATCGGAGGCCTGGATCAAAAGTTATGACCCCGCGAAGTTGGCACACTTTCTAGAAAATACCATTGCAAATGCTCTTTTGAAATTTGAACTTCATGTAAATTTTTGGCGCCAAACCGCCTAAACTCAAATTGAATGTTGTTTTGGCTCCAAACAAATGAGGAGCTCTATTTATGGGCGGGTTTTCTAAATTTTGGGTAACTTTTGGGGACAAGCTCGCATATTGCGAAAGGGTTATTCTGTAGCTTTATGTAGCTTCCATGTGTTGTAGAACTTGGGGATTTGAGGTCCTCTGCATGTAAGAAGTTCCAATTTCTGAATAATAAAATTATTCTCTTGTTTGTGGGTTATTTTCTATGTCTCGGGTTTGTGCCCTCATCACAAGTGTAAGGTCATTGATTTTTAGTGCCCTTGCACAAAAATAGAAATTTTCACTAACACTTGAAATCCTTCCTTGTTCAATTACTTTCCTAACTTCATTCCTTCAACAATTGCTCCATTTTTCATGCTCCATTTCTCACATCCACTTGCTAGTTTGCTTGATTCCACTTCATTCTCCATCATCATCACATTCAAGTTTCCCAAACCCATGAAATTGCTCAAATTTACACCTCATTTTTTCCTACCTTTGCATCAGAATTGTTAAAGCCTGCTCTTGCATATATTTTGATCTCTTGTGCCCAAATTCCCGAGTAGTTTTGATCAAGTTCTTGCCTATCACCAAGCAAGAAGGCTTTGAAGTACAAATCAGAAATTTCTTCCCATGTTTTAGTTTTTCAAAGAAGTGTTCATCAATGGTTTAAGAAGAAATTGAAGATGAAGCTTTCTCAATAGCTTCAATGAACAAAATGATGGATTTCCAGCTTGCTCTAGATTTAAGAATTGTTCCTAAAAGGCACCAGAAAGCGTTATCTCCAAAGTACACTCAAATGCCATACAGTGATGAAATTCACGACATCATGAAGTTTTCATGGAGGAATATGTTAAAGAAGGCCAAATTTTTCCTTAGATTAGATTTCCCAGATTTAGCTCATTTTTCATGATTTATGTAGATAAGTTTTGACATTTTACATGTCATTTTGAAAAATGTAATTACATGTAAAATGAGATGTTCTCCTGCATTCATGGACAACACCTATGAATAAGTCAATTAGTTTGTTAGTGTTTTTCCTAGAGTAGCTCTCCTCTCCCATCCATAAATATGAGAGGATTCCTTTGTATTATTTACCTTTATCTTATGCAACAAAGTGTTTCCCAATTGTGATGCAAATATTGAAACTTTGAATTCATTTTTGTGAATCTATTTTTGATCAATAAAGAAGCTAATTTGCACACCAAAATTTGTGTTGGGAATAATTATCTTTTGATTTGATTAAAATTGACAATGTTTAGTAATTGAAATTGAAGGGCTTTTGAGTAAATCTGTGTAGACTTTGAGCTACACCCATTACTTAAAATTGTGATATTGTTGATATTATTGGTGAATTTTCTATAAGACCGTGTGCTCATATTTATTCATGTTGCTCGTGGGATTAATTGTGAAGTATATCAAAGACTTTGTGCTTCTTTTACAACGTTGGTTACTATTTTTAAGGATTCACTATTGGAAACTATAGAATGACTTTGTGCCTCTGTAATATTTTCTTGTTTGTTACTTATCTTTATCATGCCGATATTCCTAGACTTTGCTATGACAAGATAGGAATATTGGAATTACTGCTTAGTTTTAATTTGAAGTTGTATTGCATCCAGAAGTTAAAATTGTGAAACATTGTAAAACATATTCTTTGAAAAAAGAGAGAATCATGAATGTGACACACCCCCATAGCGTTATTGTAGTGTACATTGTTGTGAATATTTGATTAGTTTTCCTTAGTTTCAATAAGCAATAAGAAGGGTGCCTCTCCTTTTCGAGAGGAGAGATTCTATCTCACATAACTGTGGCTGAAATTAAGGTTTAGTAATTTGTTAAAAGGGATTACAAAATTTTCACCCAACAAAATATGATAATTTTGGAGGAATATTGAAGATAATTTATTCATTATTGCATTCAAACCTTAAAACTTAACAAAATATGGAAACTCAATTATCTTAGCACTCAACAAAGATCCAACAATGAAACCCAGAAGAAAGAAGGCTTTAATCTGGATCTTGAGGATTGTGAAATCAAATCCTATTTTCAGTTACTAGGACATAGTCACCCTAGGCAACTTAGTCCTACATTTTTAGGCTCAGCTTTATATGACAAGTGCATAGTACTCTGCCCTTCCTATATCTGGTCTTAGAATTTGACTTGTAGTTTCCTATTTCTCTATATTTGAATAAAAATAATGTATTTTCATAGTCATTTAGAGACATCATTACATTTTCATCAAAATACATTTCAAACCCCCAAAACAATTCAGATTTAAGGTTGATCGAATCACCTTCAAGGTTGGAAGTCAATCTAATTCCCTTATCGATCTGAATTTTAATTTTTTGTAGTGAAAGGTGGCTAATTCTTGTAAAACCCTAGAATCACTTTTCCCACATTATAGTTGACAATAAGAACATGAAAATATGACTGGACTTGGTTGAAATCTATTTCTATAATAAAAAATAGCCTAGATTGTAGTGCATTTCACAACTTGTCACATGGCTCTCTATTGGATTTAGGAAATTGGTGTGGTTAACTAAATATGGTGATGGCTCAACAATGTTTGAGTGATGTCTCGGTGGATCACCAATGGTGCTAGGCAGGTAAAGATTGTTGGCCAAGTCATAGATCTCACCACAAGGGGTGGTGCCACTATTGGCCAGGGTCCAACCATTTTCTTAAAAATTATCAATCAAATCTATTACCTCCCTACTGTCATCATGCTTGACACATCCCATTTGTATCAATTATATGAGACATTTATTCAAATGATCAATTGATTAATTTAAATGTGTAATTAATAATTTTTATAGTATTATATTTGATATTGCAACAATTCAACAATTCAATATCTCTATTGAATAATTTTTTATTTAAATTATTGAAATGAATATAATAACTGTAAATATTTTTTAACTAATGAATATTTCATGAATATATATAATTGATATTATTTCACGAATATGAATTTTAAATAATGACACAAACTAGCTACTATTCATTGACATGAGGTAGATGTAGCATAGTGCTTTCCCTCTCACCTAAATTGAGGGAGAAGTTCATCCAAGAGAGGAAGGTAGATGATAACATTAATATAGGAAAACCAAGATAATATGAGAACCCACACATACTTTCATAAATTTAGTTGTGAGATAAATACATTTTAGGCATATTTTTTTAATTTCCTAAGTCATCAAAAGGTCTCTTTTTTTGCATTAGTGACATTGGGCTTTAAGATGTTTGGTCCAAGTCACATTTGTCATAGCATTTTTTATAGAATAGTTATATTAAATAAAATAATAACAATTTTCCAAAAAAATTCAAAGCGTTATTTTATTTTGAAAATTCATTTTGGTAGAGTAAAATTTTAACCAATTTATTTTATTTAAAACATATTTTGTAATTGGGAGAAAAAAGAGAGTGAATTTATTTATAAGCGTTAGAATTTAACAATATTTGTAATTGAGATAAATGAATGGAGTTTTCAAAAACTCCCATAGTTAAATTAAAATATATTATTGACAAAGCCAATCTAGGAGAGGGGCATTACCTTTTTGAGTGAAAATAATGGAGAGGGGCATGAGAATGGGACACCCTCTAGTTTTGGGAAATTTCTTAGGATTTTTTGGGCAATAGGCCTTGGATTTCAAGGCTTTATAATGCTCATTCATTTTGTATTTTTTGTATTGAATGGGCATGTAAATTTGGATGGTGTTCTTTATTTAAAATATTGTCTAAATCTCCTTTCATTTTATGTAGGGCTTCATATGAAAATTTTAAAATTTTAATATATTTCTCTTTCATGCTGATCTCTAAACACATGGGGTTTAGAGTTTTGATGTCACATGAGCATGCCCACATTCTTCTATGCATTAATATGCTCCATTTTCCTTTCTTTTCAAGCTATCTAATTTTTCAATGTGGATACATAGGATCTTATTTGTACCTCCCTTACAAAAATGTTAATGAAGAAGCAAGCATAATCTCCTATCAATAAATTGTGCATGAAAAAATTAAATAATATTTTTTCTACCCCAGAGGGCCCTAATCTTTAAAGCCTCCTAAAATTGGAGATCATGAGAGATTATTAGCCATTTTACCTATAACATCACTCAATTAAAAACATACTATACATTTGATCCAATTTTCTACAAGCCAAAAGTGGCTCACTAGTTCTACAAACCTCCATTTTATATTTTTAAGGTGGCCATTCTTTACATGTAGAATGACTATAATCTAAAAAAATCAAAATCTACATGTAGGAAACAATAATGAGCTACCTAAGTCTAAAGTACTTTAGGATTTAGACTATGAACCATATCAAGAAAATTTGAGTTTTGTTGATTTTCCTAGGGTGAATTTGAAGTTCTTGCAATTCTTCCTCCAATTCTACAATTGTATTGGTGGTTAAATTTAACTTGGTTTGAATTTCTTGATTCTTCTCAAGGAATGTTCATATTTCTCCTACCAAATCATCAGTGAGGATTTCTACCTTCTCATTTAGGTGATAGAGATAACTTCATAGAGACTCAAACTTAAGAGCTTGTGTCTTTGTTTGAGTTAATGTTTTTGTTGGTTTATTTGTTTGTTCCTCAAGAGATGAAATTGTGGAATTTTTTTATCCAAAATAATTTTCAATTTCTCTTTCTTGTTGTTGTTGTGAAACCAATAGTTCAACTCTAGATAGCTCAATTGTGTGGTGTAATTGTTAAGCCTCTTCCCTATATTCTTCTTCGTGTTCAACTTTATGAGATTTCATGTGGGATTTTACTTTAATTTTATGCCTATGAAGTGAATAATTAGATGTATATGTTATATTATCATATATTTCCAATTCTATTTTCTCCAGAGGAGATGTAGGATTCCTTAAAGAAAAGTCCTCTAGAGCTTATATTTTCTCCTCTTGAATACTTTCTAGAGGAATTTGCACCCCTTCTTTTGCATGGCCTTTGAATGTTCTAATGTATCTAAAAGTCACCTTTTGGAGAGAAATGTGATGGAATTTGAAGGCTTCCAATTTGAGTTCCAAAGTCTTTAGGTGAACTCTCCAAAGGAGGAGTATATGAAGAATGTGGATCCCTTAGTGATATCAAGGATTCTTCCCTTACTTCCTTATTCAATTATACATGTTGTCAAGAGGAAATGCAGAATTATAGTTTAGAGATTTGTACCTATTATCCCTTATGTAGTCTTTTTATACCCCAGAGGATATAGTGAGAGAAAGGAATAAGTGCAGTAGGAATATATCTATCAACATTTCATATATAACTTAAATAAAGACAACATTCACCCATAACACATATATTGAATTAATCCTTATAACTTCACATATTTATATCCTCATATAATAGTTACAATAGCATATCTTAGTATTTGCTTTGTATTATAGTCTACCATTCTCTATCTCTCTATAATGATATATAAATTTGATATCTATTACATACACATATTAATGCATTATCTCTTAGAGAGATGTGAACCTTGTAGGGTACCTCTTACTTCATATTCCTTATCAGTCTTAGGTTTTGAAAGTCCTATGTGGTAGGTTGCAGTAGCTTTTATTCCCTCACTTGTATCATGATAACATCATCCCCCTTTCAAAATTATGTCTTGTCCTCAAGACATGCTATTCAGTTCCCTAAGAGAATGTGTTTGTATATCAACTTTAGTTGCACCAATACAATATCACACTATTTTTTTTCTTGTTGGAGTACTTTAATGTGCTCCTAAGTGTTTATGTTTGTGGCTTCTACCTCTGTAAGATTACTAGGTATCTGGATCTACTGGGCTGCATTCTTGGATTCCCCTAAAAATTCAATTAAATATGCCAAGTTGATGTTGATTATTTCCCTTAGCTACTTGATTTGCATCTTTATTTGTTCCCTTTGTTCTTAGACCTATTGCAGCTATGTGTGCAAATTCTATGTTTGTGCTCTTATTTCACCATCCATGTCTTTGAGTGGATCATATGAGGAGGCGATCTATACTATCTGAGCCTTGAGCTATGTGATCTCATTTTTTAAGTTCTTAGTGAGGTTATGACATTGAAGAAAAAATTGATATAATACATTGGCCTCTGCTATGATTCCTTCAATATTTTTTATTTGTACCTCAAGATGGTAATGCACTGATGAACATTTATTTGTAGCCTCATCTAATTTTTTCTTTATAATTTCCTATTGGTCTTCCTACATTATCTTGGCCTTCTGTGATTGCAAATTTGACTATAGGTCATCCACCAACTATTTGAGCTATTGTGGTGGGGGAAGGGAGGTGTCCCTTTGTATGTTGGGTATGGTATTCTACAATGTTTGCACCGCTTCTTGTAATTGTTCCATATTATCCACATGATTTTGGAGTATTTCTTCCCTTACATTAGCATGGAATATATCCCCTACCTAATTTTTTTGGATTGGGGAGATATTTAAAAAATTTACTTGTGAACCCACTACTGGAAACTAGAGTAGTTGTGGTGTGGGCATTGGTTGTAGTTTTTTATGTTGCACTAGGAAATATTTGATGGATTGTATAGAGGAGGTAGATGTGGATGCCTCTCTGGTGTTTTCCTCTTATCCCCCATCATCTCGACCACTTGGTTGACTACTTGTGGGAGGAGTTGTTGCTTGATTCTTTACATTTTCCTCTTCCAAGATGGAATCAAGAAGATTCTTTATGATCTTTTTGGTTTCTTTCTACATCTTGGTGGTTTCCATTTGTTCCACTTCCATTAGGGTGTCTACTCTTTGTTTAGTTCATAGATATTTAGCTTGAGCTTGTTCCAACTGCTCTTTTTGTTTTATGGTAAGGTTAGACCCTACCTCCTTGATTTCTTTCTCTCTTATCCCCTACTCTTATTTTAGGGATATATCCCTTTTCTCTAGGAGTGTGGCAATTATTGGTTTTAAAAAATCCTTAATCATCTCCTCCAAGCTTTCATTAAATTTCCTTATATACTATAATAAGCTTTATATTATTCTATCTTTATTATCTATTTCTACATCTTCATACATGGTGAGGACTTGTTGAAGCATACCATGATGGATGATGGGATTTTTAGTCACCATGACATCAATTGGTGGTTGTGGTTGCTTTGGTGCCTCTAGTTGTTGTATCTCTACTGTGTGCTCCTTTTGTGGAGGTTTTTGTACCTCTCCCACCACATCTTCTTTCTCCTCTTCTCTAGAATGTTGAATTATCTTCCTCTTTATTGATTTTTTGGCCTTTTCTTTGTGAGTTTTCATCTCCATAATCATATGCATTCAATTTTTTGATACTTCTTGCACCTTCGATGTAGTTATTATTTGTGATGAAGAGGTGGGTCCCTCAAATTGTGAGCTAGCCACTCTATGTATCCTTCCAAATCTTCTTGCAGTTGGTGTGCGAGCTTCTAGAATTGGTGTAGAAGAGGATGGATTTGTTGGCTCTTTTTTGGTATACCCCATTATTTGTACAATTATTATTTTTTCTTCTCCAACTTCTCCTTTGCATTCTTCTTATAGATTTATTCCATAACCTCTTTATATTTCTCAAATCTTTCTACATTTTGGTATTTTGACTTATTAAGGATGTTTACAACATAAGAATCCACTTATCCCTATGGTATTTCATAGGGGAGCTTGGGAATCCATTCTATTCATGGCTCCACTACCTCCATATAAGTGCAATTCTTGTCTACCAAAAAATTAATGGTATTTACATATTTAACAGATTTGTATGAAATTTGTTCTCTAGCTTGTAGCTACTGCTGGAAGCTTTTGAAGAAACCCCAGTATGTGGCGGTATATGCCTATTTTTCTAGAATTAACTAAGTGTGCATCTTTATTTTTTCCTCTACTAGGAGGTTTACTTGCCACACCTTGCCTTTGAAAGTTAGGAGCTCGTTAAAAAAGTAGAAGACTAGAAAAATGAGCAATATGCCATACCAAAAATTGTACCAGGAGGTTGTGATTTTCTATAGGTTCTCCATCAGATGCTCCCTCATCACTTCACATAGGTTAAAATGATTCCCTTCTATTACCATCTAGCATGTGGTGTGAATGGTTGCTACTGTAGTATAGTCTTTTATGTTGATGTAATAAATATTGTATGCAATCCCCATTATGGCATATCGTACCATAGGGTTTTTAATCACTTAAACACTCAAGCTTCACCCACCTGGTGTTTCCCCGGTAAGCTTGATCCCTTTTTCATTCTTTACTATCGTCTTAGCTGAGATTTCTCCAATCATTCTTAGCCTAGTTATCACATGAATTTCCTCTTTTGTGATATGGTAGGGTTTGTCAAGGTATATGAATTCAATGTGCATTTTTCTTAGGACTAACCCTACCCAATCATGCTCATCACAAAATTTTGGGTAATCCTTCTATACATCAAGATACTTCCTTCCTACCTCTTGATAATGTAGTTGATAGGTAGTTTGGTCTAGGGTGAGTAGGGTTTTCTTGAGATCTTTGAATTTTGTGTGATCTATCTTGGTGATGGGTTTGTGTATATATTTTATTACATCCTCTATATAAACCACATCTATTGAAGAGAACACAATATATTGAAAGGGGGGTGAATCAATATATGCCAAAACTCTTTAATTCAACATTAATTACCACTAACAACTTCTCCAAACATGAACCTTAAAACATCAAATCAACAACTATTAATTTCTTTAACCATTAAGCAATACAAATTCACACCTTCACATAAATAACACCAGATATATGTGGAAACCTAGAATGGAAAAACCATAGTGAGAAGAGCTTCTTAGAGCTACTATCCAAATATAGCCTCACAAAATAATGAATAACTTACAATCATAAAGTAGGCACCAAACTACAGGAGACACCAATCCCCAATTCTATTTGTAGGCACCAACCTACTAGAGACACCAATCCCCAACATACAGATTTGAGCACCAACTCAATAGGAAAGAACAGAGTCCTATCGGATTATAAAGATATAATTTATGGATCTTCAAGACTGATTAAACAACTTACACTTAATTTGGTCTACCTTTAAACACTCTCCTATACAACATATGATCTTTTGATAATGATGCACAATGATTGGGATGCAACTCCCATTACATTGATTGAATATATTATTCACACTCTCACTTCCTCACTTACATACTGTTGATGTATAATTTATGGATCTTCAAGACTGATTAAACAACTTACACTTAATTTGGTCTACCTTTAAACACTCTCCTATACAACATATGATCTTTTGATAATGATGCACAATGATTGGGATGCAACTCCCATTACATTGATTGAATATATTATTCACACTCTCACTTCCTCACTTACATATTGTTGATGTGTTTTTTATGCACTTTTCAACACAGGTAGTGTGTAGGTACACTACCTCTCTTGAAAGACAATCTTCCACAATCAGATTGCATAACACTATCCCAAGGTCTCTAATGTCAGGTCTTGACAGTGCTTGGAATATCTCAATTGATTTATGTGATTTGTTGGAATCACAAGGCAGACTTATGAATGAGTTAAAAAGCATGGGAAGTTGGGTTTGCAAATGCAGTTTCAAAGTGCTGGAAGTGAATGAACAGTGGCTGTCCACTCAAAACAACAAACTGAAACTCATCAAGTTCATCTGATTTAGCTTCATGGTGATGCTTTGGATCCTACTCTAACCAAGGACTAAAAGAAATAGCAAAAGGAGAAGGGTTACGAAAGTTGTTATAATCCTAAGCTACAAATGAAAAGTAACAATGGTGGTTGTTACAGTAGACAAACTCCCTAAAACTAAGTTTTTTTTACCAAGAGAACCTACAGCTACACAAAGCCAGTGCAATCTCCTAAGGTCTGCTAATTATCAAATTGCACATACACATCATGAACATGCAATCGAACTAAGTTGCAGCAATGGAATAAAGAAGCCCAGGCTAACTTTACACAATAGTTTGTCATCAACAAGTGCTAAAAGTATGGGTTGAAAGTTCATCAAATACCATAACAACAATTTCCATTATCACTTCCATTCAAGAAACTAACACTAAAACTAACATGGCAGGTAGAACCATGCATGCAAAATGAGAAAAATCAAAGAGAACATCCATAAAATCATGCAATGTTGTCTTCTATTGATGTAAAAAAAATTTACACTAGCTCTCCAACCCTTACAAATGATGGGCAAGCCCCTATTTATAGTTTTCCAAATCCCAAATGAATGGCTAGGATTAATTCACAATGAGTGGCTCAAATTTGATTACATTAGGGTTTCACCTACCCCCCATTATCTATCAATTTAAAAATACATTCCTTGTCTTTTCTTTGTTTTGTCATCTAGTGCTAGTCACTGTAGTAGTTTTGTCATTTAGTTATTGCCCTTTTACTGTAGCAGAAACTACCTGAAAGCTTCCTTCTTACTTGATGTGTTTGCAGTGTTCTTCCTTGGATCAAACAAGCCCATCGATGATTGGCATCAATGGATTGGTTGCCCCTGATTCGGGTGGACAACTCCCTTATGCTTTCTTCAAGGCCACCCCCTTGCATTTTTGTCATTGACTTCCTTGGCACAGGGCTTCTTCTAATGTTGACCCTGTTGGTGGGTGATAGGGGGAGAGGCGAACATGAAATGAATGGTGATAGGAGCGATGTGCTTCTCATTGTTCAGCTTTCTCAATGGGTCTCCTCGACAGACCTGCAATAGGCTTCTTGAATCTTGCATACATGAAGTGTCGTAAGTGCTTTCATACACAAATCAAGGAAAACGTTAGTCAAATCTTGCAAAATCCTTGTTAGATTCATCCATGCATCATCAAAAGATCATAATATTCATATTTGGAGCTCATTTGGATCAAAAACATTAATGCGGGCCCAAGGGGGCGGGCAGCGAACGGGGGACAGCAAACCGGAAGGGAAGTTCCTGGACCTCACAAAACATAGCAAAACCAAGATTTTTCAATTATAGCACATGGGAAAAGGGGAAGGAAGAGTGCCCAGAAAAACTTCCTTAACATTAGACTCATTTGAAAAAAATTGAAGCTCAAAACGGCCGTGGAGGGGCCGGGTTCCGGAGGTTGGGTCGCCAAGGCTACATGGATGTTCAAAACGGCCACGGAGGGACGGAGTCCTAGAAACAACCACGAAGGGGCTGGCTCTGGAGGCGGGCTGTTGGGGCTACACAGATGTTCAAAATAGACACGGAGGGGGGGCTATGAATGTTCAAAATGGCCAAAGAGAGACGGAGTTCTAGAACCCCCAAAACTTAACCAAACCTTGACGAAACCTTGGTAGTTCACTTAGGCACCCCAAACACATCCCAAATCCAGCAAAAAGTTAGCCCCAAAGTCAAAAATGTGGAAATCGGACCGACACGGGTCCACGGATGTTTCCAAAACAGCCAGAGGAAGGAAATTCTGGAGGGAAAGTTCTGAAACCACCGAAACTTTACGGAACATTGATGGAACTTTGGCAGTTCACTTAGGAACCCCAAACACATCCCAAATCCACCAAAAAGTTGGGCCCAAAGTCAAAAATGTGGAAACCGGACCGGCAAGGGTCCACAGATGTTTCCAAACAGCCAAAGAGGAAGGGAATTTTGGAGGGAAAGTTCTGAAACCACCGAAACTTTACAGAACATTAACGAAACTTTGGCAGTTCACTTAGGCACCCCAAACACATCCCAAATCCACCAAAAAGTTGGCCCCAAAGTCAAAAATGTGGAAACCCGGCAGGGTCCACAGATGTTCAAACAGCCAAAGAGGAAGGGAATTAGGAGGGAAAGTTCTGAAACTTGGAACATTGATGAAACTTTGGCAGTTCACTTAGGCACCCCAAACACATCCCAAATGCAAAAGTTGGCACCAAGTCAAAAAATGTGGAAACGGAGGACAAGGGTCCACGAATGTTTCCAAACAGCCAAAGAGGAAGGGAATTCTGAAGGGAAAGTTCCAAAACCACTGAAACTTAACGCAACATTGACGAAACTTTGGCAGTTCACTTAGGCACCCCAAACACATCCCAAATCCACCAAAAAGTTGGCCCCAAAGTCAAAAATGTGGAAATGGGACCGACAGGGGTCCACGGATGTTTCTAAATAGCCAAAGAGGAAGGGAATTTTGGAGGGAAAGTTCTGAAACCACCGAAACTTTACATAACATTGACGAAACTTTGACAGTTCACTTAGGCACCACAAAACATCCCAAATCCACCAAAAAGTTGGCCCCAAAGTCAAAAATGTGGAAACTGGACCAGCAGGGATCCATGGATGTTTCCAAACAGCCAAAGAGGAAGGGAATTCCGGAGGGAAAGTTCTGAAACCACTGAAACTTTACGGAACATTGACAAAACTTTGACAATTCACTTAGGCACCACAAAAACATCCCAAATCCACCAAAAAGTTTGCCCCAAAGTCAAAAATGTAGAAAAAAGAAAATCGAGCGGTCAGGGACCAAGTCAGCAGAAACAAGACAATGGGCAGAAAAAGGGATGGGGGACTTCATTTCTCTGTGGATTTGAATACCCTAAGTAGGTGAATTTGGTAAGGGGAATATGATCATTTGAAGGCACATGACCAATTTGGGCTTGGAAAATGGAGCACACAAAACAAGACAGGAGCAAAGCAGCCTGTTGGGAGCGAAAAAAAGGGGGTCCTTGCCTATGGCAGGGCATGTGTGCAAAACATGCACAACACATACATTGAATGAATCCTATGTTAGATACATAGGATAATTGAGAGGGGAGGTGAATCAATTGTATACTAAAACATTCAATCCCTCATTAATTTCAAACCCTTATCTAACTTTTAACCCTCATTAAGCATTAGAAAAATGTAAACTTGTGAAACAATAATGCAAACACAACCATACATAAGAGAACACTAGATTTATGTGGAAAACCTTAAGTAGGGAAAACAAAAATGAGGATCAACACACACATATATATATGAATAACAACACTAAATATAATGAGGCTCACTAACCAAAAAAAAAGAAAGGCTCATTGTCGGGTGGCTCATTGCCAAGAAGAAAGAAGAATAGAAGAAATTGTTACCTAGAGATTCACTATCTCAAAGCAACAGGAAAATCCACCACTGCAACTTTGCACCATTTGCAACCTTTGGCTCACTACCTCTAGCAACTTCAAGCACACTAAAAATGTAGATACCTTATACTCACTACATCTAGAGTCATAGGAATTAAGGCGTGTACTCAGATAGCCACACTTGATTAAATTCACATCTCACATTTGCCACATATATCCACAAAAACTCACCTTGCATTTATACCATCCTCAACCTAAACAATATTAATTAAGTCAACCTCAATGAAACATATGCACCTCAAATTTGCATCACTAAGATAGGTCAAAACCAAACACTTCCAGAGTGGAAATAAGTGAAGGAAAACCATGCCATGGGTTAACTAGGACCCAAATCTACATCACCATGCTACTCAACACATCCACAATCCATGAGGTACCTCTGCAAATAGCGCTAGCATGCCAGGTCATCCAAACCTGAACTAACACTACAAGTGACCACATACACGCCTCTCCAGGTCCAGAAACAACATTTGGACCACACAATACTTCACAACATCCACACATCATCTCAGAATATTCCAGCATCATTAGAATATTCAACACCATTGTTGCAACCATCTAAAACAAAGAATACTTTCATCCTACACATCAAGATGCACTACCACTGAACTCCAACACAAGAACTAAATTTGTGGAGAAACTCAACACCTAAAACTCCAAGGATAAATACAAACAATATAAGCATGTTCCCAAATTTGCAAGACAAGAAACCTCACTACGAAGAAATGTGGAGCAATCTCATTTCTCCTAGACAACCTTCTACATAGATAGGAAAACTTTCAAACAAAAGTTCCACAATAGAATGATCCATAACATAGAACTCTAGATATAACACCTCTTAACATCTTTGATCATCACATCTAAACTGCACAAGAATATCTTCAACCATGAAGAAATGTGGAGCACAACACTGGACACACCTCTGTCACACTACACACTCTTTTATTCAAATTTTCTCAAAAACACTTGGAAACCAAGTGAACTTATTGAAACTACAACATTTATCCATCATAACCATATAATACATCAATGCCCAACTAATGACAGCACCACAACACATTCTCATGAAACCACAACACTCCATGCTAGCACCAGTTCTTACAACACTAATGACAGCACCACCAACTACTCCAACACTAGCAATCTCCAACCATCTTCATACTATTGACATCAATGAAAACACTAGAAACATACTTGCAACAATCCCTCCCTTCGTCATTGATCGAAACAACAGCTCTAAAAAACCATCAGCAAAAAAAACAACTATGCATTAAGCAACATCCCCCTTACTGGGGAAACTCTTATACTTTACTCTTCCTTTACCTCTACAATTATCACATTCTCTCCCCCTATCTGAGGAGTTTTTCAAACATTACTCTCCCATTTGACATCAATTATTTCCTTGTATTTTTTAGACTTCACTCTCTATCCCCCTTTGACATCAATGGAAAAGGGCAACATCTTTCTCTTTTGATAATACTTGCATAAAATGTTTCTTTTTTGCTCTCCCCCTTTGGCATCTACATGCATCACTTTGACACCACTTGCAATACTAGAAAGAAACTTCTCTCTCTCCACTACTCTTATATTTCATTTTTCTCCCACTTAGGGGAACAAGATATGTCCCACCTGACTGCAACAATCAAAACACTACTACCTAATTCCCTTGAGAGGTAGCTTTCAACATCAATCTAGGACCAAGAATATATCTTGAAGTATTTTTTTGGATAGATTCACCACTTATGCATCTAGTTGAAATAAGGAGGGGCAATAACCCCTAACTTCTACCGGAGATACTCAAAATTATCTTGAGGAAGAGCCTTTGTAAAAATATTTGGAACTTGATCCTTTGTAGGCACATACTCTAGCCTCACCTCATTCTTTGCAACCTTCTCTCTTAGAAATTGATACTGAATAGAGATGTTTTGTTCTTGAATTTATTACTAGATTCTTTAAAGGGTAAAAGCACAAACCTGTGTCACACTTTATAAAGGAATCGTCCAACAACAAAAAAAATTCTAAACTTTGACCACATAAAAGTGGTCTTTATGTTTTGATTTTTAAAATGATGTAAACTAATGAAATGTAGAACTTTTGATGACGTTTATTCTTGTAATTTTTTATACTTTTTAAAATAATGTTTTCATTACTTTTTTTATCAATTTAAGAACATATTTTGGAATGATGGAAATTTTTAAAAAAAGTGACTTCATGGGCCATCAAGAAATAAATTGAAAAAAACTTCATTTCTCCCTAATTTTTTTTCTCCAAATAGTTAACTTCAATATCTTGTGCATGGAAAAAAAATCAAATTTTGATGTATATTTTTCTCGTAATAACATTTTAAAGTCAAACTTATCAGAATTTGACAGTTTTCATGGGACGTCAACTATTGTCTATTTTTTTAATCATTTTCAAAAAACAAATTATACCCTTTTGAAGAAAACTCTCTCCTCTTGTGCCCCATATATTTAAAAAAAAATTAATATATTTTACTATTTTTTAAATTTCTAATCAGTCTCTTTTTAACTTTAACAACCTACTTGCATTATTTTCAAAATAAAATATATTAAAACTAATCAAAATATTAAAAAATATATATATTTGGATTCAACACTCTGAGCTCTACAAAAGGGTTTTTTTTTTTTTGAAAAAAAATCATTTTGACTAGAGAAATACTTAGTTGAAGTTGAAAGTTTCAAAAAAATCTAAAAAAAATTGAGTTGGCTGTCAATTAGGATGCCACATAAACAGTTTTGGTAGAAAGGGTTTTGCCTGAAACCCCTTCTATAGAAACCTTGTACATTAAAAAATTCAATTTCAAAGCCAATTTCAAAGCAGGAAAAGAAAAAAATTTATATTTTGGGATTTGGGCGAAACTTATTCGATCGAAACCTTGTGTGCCACGTATAGGCCACATGGTTTCAGTTGAAACCTATTCAGCTGAAACATTTTCGGCTGAAAATATTTCACTTGGAACTATTTATTTGGCTGAAAATGTGACACAGATTTGTGCTTTTACCCTTAAGTATTGATAGCACTTGTATTATCACACACGATAGAAATATGTTCATCATATGATACTCTAATATCCTTCAATGTTTGCTTCATCCACAATACCTATGTATAACATGATGTTGCTGCAATATATTATGCCTTTGTAGTAGATAATAAAATTGAATCCTACTTCTTACTCAGCCAAGAAACCAATCTTCTTCCAGGAAAGAAAGCACCTCCACTTGTACTTCTTCTTTCATCTGTACAACCTATTCAATTTGTTGAGAAAATGTGTCCCAACCTTGCAATTACATAAGGTATTGTTCAACAGACAACAACAGGGGGGCATGGGGGGAATCCCCCTACCCACAAGGGGTCTAGGGGGAGCATCCCCCTAGATGGGGTCCAGGGGTAGCATGCCCTGGTGAGGGCTTGGGGGCAACGCCCTCGAAAGGAAAATTTTATTTATATTTTATTATTGTAAATCTGGATCATTCATCATTATGTCTCATATCTGATGGCCGATATTTTATTAGCTTGACTCACCCTAGAAGGAAACCTTATATTATGAGGGCATTGTAGTATGGATGTTTATTGTGATGTTTTATGAGAGTCTAATAGTGGTCGTGTTGCCTCTAGATCTCTTAGTGGTGTTACTCCTGTGAGAAGCTTACTTTGCAAGTATATTGTAATCTTTTTTATTATTGAATAATATATTGAGTGGATTTTGGAATGTGGAATTTTTCTCCCAAAAGGGTTTTCCCCACATAAATCATTATTTTGTGGTATGCATGATATTTGTGTTTACTTTTATTTAAATTTATGTAACTATTAAAGATCTATAAAAAAATTTCATTATTCTCCTCTCAAGATTAGTGTAGGAAGTTATTCTGCTACCTTAGCTTCCTTACACAATCTACATCTATATATGCACTCAAGGAAAAATTAGTATCCATAGGATATCACAAATCAAGTCTAGTTTTCCCTTCAAGTATCTAAATATCCTTTTAATTTCTATAACATGTGATTCTCTGGGATCTTCTTGAAATATTCCCACAAGACAAACTACATGCATGATATCTGGTCTAGTAGCAGTTAGATATAGGAATCCACCAATCATTGATCTATACTTGCTCTGATCAGCCTTAGGAGATTCAACATTCTTTTTCAATTTACAACTAGTAACCATAGGAGTACACACTAGTTTAGAATCCTCCATTCCAAACTTCTTCAACATTTCTCTGACATACTTTGATTGTGAAATGAAAATACTTTTTTCGGATTGACTAATTTGTATCCCAAGGAAGAAATTCATCTCCCCACATATTGACATCTCAAACTCTTTCTACACCTCATCTTCAAACCTATTTCATATGCCTTCATTTCCTCCAAATATAATGTCATCCACATAAAGTTCCATAATCAATATTTTTCTCCCTCAGCCTTGAAGTAAAGGTTTCTATCTACAATACCTTTTCTGAATCCTTCCTACAACAAGTACTTATCTAACCTTGCATACCAAGCTTTGGGATCCTGTTTGAGTCCATGCAATGCCTTTTTCATCCCAAAGACCATATCAATATCATTTGATAATAGAAAACCTTCTAGTTTTTCAATGTACATCTCTTCTTCTAACTCACCATTCAAGAATGTAGACTTCACATCCATCTAATATACCTTGAAGTCTTTATGTGTTGCACAAGCCAAAAAAATTATAATGGATTCCATCCTTGCCACCGAAGCAAAAGCCTCTTCAGAATCTATTACTTCTACTTGAGAGTAGCCCTTACACACAAGTCTAGCCTTATTTCTAAAAAAAATTCCATCCGCATTTAACTTGTTCCTCAAAACCTATTTAGTTTCTATCACATTTTTATTTGTAGGTCTTGGGACTAGTTCCCAATTTTGATTCTTCTCAATCTATTCCAACTCTTCTTTAATAGCCTTGATCCAATTCTCATCTTTGCATGCCTCAATCACTATTTTAGGTTCCACCTCTGAATTTAAACAAAATTTTACCTGTTCCTCTTTCATAGCAAATTTTCTCCTTGTCAACACACCTTTTCTCTTATCTCCAATGATCTAATCTTTAGAATGATTCTTCTACACATACTTAAAAGTCTTAAGAATTTTTTTGGAGCTTCTTCCTCTTCAACTGTCATTTGTTTTACTTTCTCTTCTTTTTCTTCTTCACCACAAGGGGGTTCATCAGATTCATATCCTTTTATCAATAAAAAACTCTAATGTGGTTCTTCATCCACTTTTACACTTGCACTTTCAAAAATATTTTTTTAACCTTTTATTATAGCACTGGTAAGCTTTCCTTCTTGTAGAGTATCCAAGGTGTAGACACTTAAAAATGTCCTGAATAATATACACACTTGAATCTGATGTATTAACATCATTTCGTCCTAAAACCCATCCTCTTTTCACTCGTTTAATTAAATAAGCCTAATTATTTAATTAAATGCCTCATTTTTCATCTATTAATCTAATTGACCTAATTGGGTTAATTCACCCCCTCTCACACTAACATTTCACCCTAATAAATTGAATAAATCAAATTATTTAATTTAACCCCTATGTCATCTTATTTAATTAAATAACCCTATTTAACTATTTAATTAAATATCATTTTGCATTCCCCTTTTCATTAAATAAATCAGTAATTTAATGAATATCCTATTATTCTCCATCTTGCGCATTGAAATTTATTTTTAATTAACTAAATTTCTAATTATCCTCATCCTCCCACTTGCAAGGGAATATTCTTGAAATATTCCTCCTTTCCACATTCCTCCAAAAGAGAATATTCCTATGGAATATCCCCTTTTGTGCACTCATTCCTCCAAAATATTTCTTAACCTCTTCCTAATTCTTAGGAAGTATGTCTGTTGAAAGCTAATTTGGAACGTTGCTTAAATTAGTTGATCCTTGTCAACTTTTAACCTTGACCATGGATTGAATCCTTAATCCATGTTTCATCCTCCTTTCATTGTTGAACATTGATTGATATTTTCAATTTGATCCCTTGATTTCTCATTTTCTCTGCTATAAATAGAGCACTATTTGGAGACAAATGGATCCATTGTTTGATAGCAAATTCATACTATTGAAACTCACACTTAGTTTGCATCCATATTGAGCACTTTTATTTAGCATATTAGATTAGTTTCATCCATTTAGCTTAAGCATCCATTAATGGCTTCCATGGTAACTTAGCTTGCATCCATTTTAGCATATTTTGGAATCTACAGCTTACATATTTAAATTTTATTTACATTTAACATAGATTGCATCCTCTTTATCAATTGTCTTAGCATTTAGCATTTTAAATCTAGTTTTGCATCATGCTTCACACACATCTCATTGATTTCATTAGCTTTCTTCAATAAAACTTATTGGAACAAAGCTCATATCATCCAAGATTATTTCAACAAGATGGGATTGGGAAAGGGTTGAATTCCACACTTGAAGTAGCACAAATCCCCCAATGGGATGAGGTTTGTTGAGTTTAATTAGGATTCTTTGTGCAATTTGACCTTTATTTCAAGTTTTAATGGCTTCCTAGTTTAATTTTGCAAGAATTTCATTGGGAATATAACTTGATTTAGCTAATTACATTGTTTTAAATTGCTTATTACAATCAAGTTTAGCTTAGTTAAGATTTACATCCATGAAATGGTGCTAGAAGGAGGGAAAACTTCAATGTTTTAAGTGTTTTTTTGGAGGAATTGTATAGGAGTGAATTTGCACCCCTTACACAAATTCCCCTTTTACACTTCCTCAAAACCAAATTTGAAGGAGAAAATCCACATCAGCCCACTACCTTCGTTCCACTTGGTGACTATTTTATGCATCAGCAGAAGAATAATTGTTGGGGACGCCCACATGCGCACAGACATCCACGCGGCACGCTTACGTCCCTGATTGATTCCTACGTCTAAAGCCTGCAGAGGCATTACACTTCCAATTGGGGTCAATTTTTAATGCCCCTCTTCAACCAACCAACCTGAATATGGCCATTTTCTCATTCTCCCTTCAAATTCACTCTTCATTCCTTCATTTTATCTTCTAAGCATCCTCTAGCAATCTTTCTACACAATCTCTCTAGCATTTTCTTGCATCCATCACTGTCAAGCAACACTTTTCACTCCATAGCAGAAACAACACTCCATCAACTCTATAGAACAAGTGTGGAATAACACCATTACACCAAAGGCTTGAGTCCTCTCATTTTCTCCTCCATTAGCTAGTGAACTCTTAAAGGAGGTGGTAAAATTTTCACTCCTCTCCTCTATGATTTGGTTGGGTAGCCTAATATTGTTTTTATTTTTATTTTTTTCTTTACTTTCATTCTTCCTTTATCATAATTTTTCTCTATTATTGCTATCTTGGCTGTCCATGGAGGTGGAAACACCAAAACGAGGGTTTGATTGAGGCAGACCCCTATACAGTCCCCCAGCAAATTTCCTGTTTCTTGTGTATAGGTGGACATGCTTTGTGGAGCTAGCTATAAAATGAGTACTTTTGTGAGATCATTCTTCTCACCCTAGCTTTAATCTTCTTGCTTTATCACATTTGTTTATATATCTTGTACTCCATAGTTTTGTTTTGTTCTCCTAAAAACCATTAGCTAGGTCATCAACCTATTTTCTAGTGGTTCACATTATCTTTTTGGTCCTCTAGTCGTACGAACTCCAGTGCACCTAAGAGATGCCAACACACTGTGTTGTCATCCTAGAACCGCACTTTCATTCTCAGGAAGAAAGCTACCTAAGGCACAGTGTGGAACCCAAAAATTAGCTCACCTAGCCCCATTTTGAGTTTCGAGTCTGTAGGGTGATTGAAGGACCTTATAGTCCTCATCATTCTCGTCCCTCATTTCAAAAAATTTCTTTAAGCTAAGGTAAGTTAGGGTAGCCTTCTGCTCTTGGCTCTCTATGACCTGGGGCCTTAAACATGGTTTTTCCCCCTCTCTTACATTTTTGGTGAACCCAATGTGAACCATTTTGGTTACATTTTGTGATACTGAAAGTTCATTTCCTCGTATTTTAGGAGTGTTGTAGGTGTGAGTGTTGTGAGGCTTTTGCCTTACAACCCAACCTACAACCCCTAGCAACTTTTGGCTTATCTCTTCCATGGCTTATCTCTTCCATCTCCACAAGAAAGTATCTCCTTGCTTCCACTTCACTTTGCCACACCTAGGCAATCAGGTTCCTTCCTCAACTTGCACAACACACAACCACAAACACCAACACAAAACCAACAAACTTCACCAGCCACATCTTTTCTAGGCTCTGATACCAATTTGATTCAAATCTAGGATTATTCAACAACACATCACACAAACCTTCAATATAATCCAAAACAATCTTTGTATAACACATGCTATTAGGCATTGCATATCACATTGGAACATAACTATGGCAGCCCACAATTTATTGCCATGAACATTCATTAATAACTTATACAAAACAAATAATGAAGCCAATCTCTCTGGTGAGATTGAATAAAACATAGTTATAGACTTTTCCTCCAATTCCTATGAAGATCCAATAGTGGAAATGAAAGTTATTGTATTTTTCCAAAAACTGCAAACCCTAGGTAGGGTTCAGACCTGCCCTCACAAAAATGTTCATAACTTATTCAAATCTTAATGAAATTTGATGAGACTTGAATAAAATGAAATTAAATTCACATGGAAACAAAATAAAATTGTTTTTAGATCCAAAATATAGACTTTATATTCTGTACCATCACATTTTTCAGACTGTAAATTCTGCACAATATTGTTAGAATAGGCAGTCTCACCAAACTAATCATATCTTCCACAAAAATCAATATAATTCAATGAGAAAAAAATAATTGGAAACTAGAAACAAATATATTTCCATCCATATATGATACTCCATTATTTGAGTCCATACCAAACTGTACAAATCACAACTTCAGTCTGGAAACAATGTGAAAATCAAAAACTACACAAAATTTGAGGTTTCCATTCATCAATCTTCAAAAATGATGTCTCCAACCCCCAATTATAGCTTTGGAGGGTTTATTTATACAATTTCAACCAAAACTAACCATTTTCAACCACCTTTTGATTATTTTTTTCAAAAAACACCTTAATGACACTTCATCTACCTAATTTTAAACTTTTGACAATTTATACAATATATGAGAAATGAACAACATCCTAGGACCTATAACACCACAAAGGTGGCCTCTTGGGCCTTATTACAATATCAAAACATAAAAATGGAACAAATAACTCAATATGGCCTCATGGAGGCATGTGATCAAATAGGTTCTCCTACACCATTGAGTCCTCTCATTTTCTCCTCCATTCGCTAGTGAACTCTTGGAGGAGGTGGTAAGCTTTTCACTCCTCTCCTCTATGATTCGGTTGGGTAGCCTAATACTGTTTTTATTTTTATTTTTTTCTTTACTTTCATTCTTCCTTTATCATACATTTTCTCTATTATCGCTATCTTGGTTGTCCGTGGAGGTGGAAACACCAAAATGAGGGTCTGATTGAGGCAGACCCCTATACAGTCCCCCAATAAATTTCCTCTTTCTTGTGTGTAGGTGGACATGCTTTGTGGAGCTAGCTATAAAATGAGTACTTTTGTGAGATCATTCTTCTCACCCTAGCTTTAATATACTTGCTTTATCACATTTGTTTATATATCTTGTACTCCATAGTTTTGTTTTGTTCTCCTAAAAACCATTAGCTAGGTCATCAACCTATTTTCTAGTGGTTCACATTGTCTTTTTGGTCCTCTAGTCGTACGGACTCCAGTGCACCTAAGAGATGCCAACACACCGTGTTGTCATCCCAGAACCGCACTTTCATTCTCAGGAAGAAAGCTACCTAAGGCACAGTGTGGAACCCAAAAACTGGCTCACCTAGCTCCATTCTGAGTTTCGGATCTATAGGGTGATTGAAGGACCTTATAGTCCTCATCATTCTCATCCCTCATTTCAAAAAAAATCTTTAAGCTAAGTTAGGGTAGCCTTCCACTCTTGGCTCTCCATGACCTGGGTCCTTAAACGTGGTTTTTCCCCCTCTCTTACATTTTTGGTGAACCCAATATGAACCATTTTGGTTACGTTCTGCGATACTAAAAGTTCCTTTCCTCGTATTCTAGGAGTGTTGTAGGTGTGAGTGTTGTGAGGCTTTCGCCTTAAAACCCAACCTACAACCCCTAGTAGGAATAGTTGGAAGGTTCTGAAGGTGTTGGATAACAAAACCTTGATTGGGACGTCATTGTCTTATCCTTTAACCTTTTAGGGACTTTGTGAAAGTATCATCTAGTGTACATAATGGCCTCTTTCCTACATCAACCTATCCCCTCTACACAACCTGTGAGCAATGATACTGGTATAACCTTCACTTCACAGGACTTGCCGATGGGTTTTAATAGGGAACCATTTCCTCTCTATATCCCTATGTGAATCAACAGAAACATCCTAGTAGGTGTTCTCGTTGATCCGATGTCTCAAGTTAACATCATAACTAAGGAGATCATGCTAATCAACTTCTTACACAAAGATGGGTACGATGCACTTGTGAGAACCATTTGCACACATGACGGAATTTTCGTGCCCCCTTTGGGTAGTATTGACCTATCAATTTTGGTTGGACCTAAATCTGTGAAGCTTCTGCTTGACATTATCCTTGAGTCTGAACTCTTTAGAGTGAAGTTGTTTATCCCTTAGTTAGTGGCTATGAATGTGGTGCCTTTGGTTGTGCATAAATGTTTAAAATTTATCCATGAGGGTTTTGTGCATTTGATTCATGACACCAGTTATAAACCACCAATTGCTCATGGTAGCTACTCCTTGGATTACTCTTGGCCTACGCCCATTGGTCCTCTCCCACCTAGGACAGACCTCCTACATCGAACATATCAGAATTATAAGAAAGGGAACCTAAGGTTGAAAGTGAGATACCCTTTGTCACCTTATGCTGTTTCACATAGGGCTTGCTTAAAAGTTGACAGTGATGTCGCTAAGGCATGTAGAAGGGAAGAAGAGAAGTAGTCCTAGGATCCTCCTTATTCCTCTTCCATTGTTTAGACCGATGCTTCCTCTCACCCTACTGAGGCACCATCAGATTCCATTCCACATTTGTGAGAGAATCCTATGGTGCCGCTTGGAGAAATCCCAAGCATCCCACATTCGAGATTCTTTTTTTCCCACGGAGCCTAGGCCCGTTTAGTATAATAGGAAGAAAGGTCCCCATAGGGAATCCTCTATGTCTCAACCTCCATGGCCTCCTACCACTCTTGCTCCCAAAGTAGTGAATGGGAAGAGGCCTGCTACTGAGGCACTTGATTCGACTCCCCCCATTGCTTCTCAACCTGTTCCTCTTGCTCTCATCTAGGAGTCCATTCCTCTACCAGAAATGGTTGTAGTGGACACTCCCATAGCTGAGTAGGAGCCCTATGTTCCTTCATAGCCTCTAGCCTCTATTTCAAAGAGTCATAGAAACTTCCTTGCGTGCGAGCATATGCATCAACGAAAGGCTTTCATGGATGAGCATGCCTCCTTACAGAGAAGGAAGAGGAGACGACTACCCCTGTATCAGGGCCTCCTACCGCATCCTCCTCTCTCCTCCCCTCTACTTTCATTCAATCTAGTTTTTTATCACTTCTGGCTTTCACTGTGGGTATGAATTCGCCTGACCCTAAAAAGGTGCAGGTGTTCATCGCTCCTTCGGTGGAGCCACCTATGTTGATGTCCCTTCTAAATGTCCAACCTTTCCCCAAACCCATAGCTATGACGAACACTTCGGTCGTATCCACTACAGTTCTCTCCTCCTCTCCTCTACACTTCTTGCCTCGTTTGTGGGGAGTTCGCATCCTCCAACAAAATAAAAGGTAGAGAGTGGTCCTTCTAGAAATGGAGGATGCAAGAGGAGCCCACCTTCTCTGAAAGGTGGTCCCACACTAACTTATTTTGTCCTAGTGATGGAACTAGTCTCAGCTTCTCCTGATTTCTTCAACACTCTTGAATCACTCAACGAGCCTAGTGGTGAATCTCAAGTGCAACCTTCTCTTTATGTTGAGGTGAAACATGGAACTCCTATTAAGTGCATGTTTAACTCTTTGGACAAGGTTTCGGTCTTGTCTACGATCTTTGTGAAATCGTTGACCTTAGCTCCACAAGAGCTTGGTGGAGGGGACCTTGCGGAGCCCTCTTCCTTAGCCCTTGTTGCAAGAGGGTTGGATGCCCCTCCTCTTAACATTCCACCACTACAGGCTTGTCCTCCTTCCCCCTATAATGATCTAGAGTGGGAAGCAGATGACCTCTTGGTTGATCAGTGTTAGAAGGAGGCCCCTTCTTTATCTTTAGATTAGATGTATGTGTGTGTGATGTGATGTGTTCCCCTGTGATCATGCTATGTGTGCTTGGATGACCCTCGTCACCCTTGTTAGTGCTTGGATATAGGTGTGGTTTGTGTCGTAAACCTTCTTCTATTTGTATCATCATTCTTCCATGTTTGTAACTTTATTTTTGATAAATTGGGGACGATGAAAAGCGTTGGGGGCATTTAAGCTCCCCTTCCATGTTGACCCAATTTTTTATTTTTACTTTTTCTTCTCATGCATTCTTCACATGGTCTAATATAGTAGGGGGTTGATGAAAGTTCATTTTATATACTATTAGTATACTTATATATATTTATGAGCAGTTCTAACCTCAAAATATTAGGCTACCCCTATGCCCTATGTTTATGTTCTTTTCTTTTTTACTTTTCCTTTATCTTTCTCTCTTCTTTGCTTGAGTTGTCCCTTTCATTTGTGACAACGCCACTTCTACAATGCTTTGATTTTCATAAAATGCATTCGTTGCCAACAAATCTTTTCTCGAAAATCTTCATAAACTTCCTTTCAAGGATCACACTCTCAACTTGAAACCCTAATGGAACGTGTTTCCTTCATCATGGGTTCATAAAAAAAGAACTTGACAACCTTCCTCTGAAGTGGGAATAGCTTTGACCTTCCCCTCACATGGAGGCATCTTCTTCCTTTTGAAATCATTGATGAAGTAAACATCTTTCAAAAGGATTCCTTGATGATGAATCAATTCGAGAAAGAAACATCTCTTTCATACTTTCAAACAATGCGTCCCTTGAGTGGACCCCTTCTTTACGTTGGGTTCTCGAGGGACCCATTTGAAATATTTCCAACTTGTTGATGGTCTGTACAACTGTTAGCTTACTTTCCTGCATGGCCACTTTCTAAAATTTTCTATCTACGGGTAAACATGTCGCTTTATGGGTGCGCTTGTGAAGCCGCTCTCTAACTCTGCAAAGTCCACTTTCCTTGGGTTTCCTCCATGTGAGAGATCTTGGGGATTACCTTCCTATAGGTCTGCAGGCTTGTAGGATGCTTCTTCTAAGCTTCCTCCATGTGAGAGATCTTTTGGGTGGCTCCCCTACAGGTCTGTGGGTTTGTAGGGTGCTTTCTTTGGGTTTCCTTCATGTGAGATATCTTGAAGGACACCTTCCTTGTAGGTCTGCGGGTCTGTAGGGTGCTTTTTTGGCTTCCTCCATGTGAGAGGTCTTAGAGAATACTTCCTTGTAGGTATGTGGGTCTGTAAGGCACTTTTTTTGGTATCCTTCATGTGAGAGATCTTGGAGGACACCTTCCTTGTAGGTATACGGGCCTGTGAGGCGCTTTCTCTTCGGGGCTTCCTTCATGTGAGAGATCTTTGAGGTTACCTCCTTGTAGGTCCGCGGGCCTATAAGAAACTTTCATTCTTCATCTTCATAGTTATGTGAGGCTATGAAGTTTTTTGCTTTTCCTGCGCTCTTGAGTTTTCTAGATCTTAATATGCTTCCTTGATGGTTCAAGTATACATTTCTAACTCTACTACTTCTTTGATCTACTTTACTGAAGCACTCATCAATATTCATGCTCGCTAAAGTGGGGGAAAAATGTATAGGAGAAAATTTGCACCCCTTACGCAAATTCCCCTTTTAAACTTCCTCGCCTTAGAAAACCAAATTCAAAACTAAAAATCCACATTAGCTTGCTGCCTTCGTTCCACTTGGCGATTGTTTTGTGTGTCGATAGAAGAATAACTATAGGGGATGCCTACATGATGCACAGACATCCATGTGGCGTACTTACATCCCTAATGGATTCTTGCATTTGAAGCCTATAGAGGCATTACACTTCCCATTGGGGTTGATTTGTAATGCCCCTCTTTGACTAACCAACCCGAATATGGTTGTTTTTCTCATTCTCCCTTCAAATTCACTCTTCATTCCTTCATTTCATCTTCTAAGCATCCTCTAGCAATCTTTCTACACAATCTCTCTAGCATTTTCTTGCATCCATCACTCTCAAGCAACACTTTGCACTCCATAGAGCAAGTGTGGAACAACACCATTGCAACAGAGGCTTGAGTCCTCTCAATTTCTCCTCCATTAGCTAGTCAGCTCTTGGAGGAGGTGGTAAGATTTTCACTCCTCTCCTTTATGATTTGGTTGGGTAGCCTAATATTGTTTTGTAGTGTTATTGTGTTCTTTACTTTCATTCTTCTTTTATCATACTTTTTCTCCATTATTGCTATCTTGGTTGTGTGTGGAGGTAGAAACACAAAAATGGGGGTCTAATTGAGGCAGACCCCTATACAGCCCCCTAACAAATTTCCTCTTTATTGTGTGTAGGTGGACGTTCTTGGTGGAGCTAGTTGGTGAACAAGTACTTTTGTGAGATCATTCTTGTCACCCTAGCTTTAATCTACTTGCTTTATCACATTCATTTATATATCTCGTACTTCATAGTTTTGTTTTGTTCTCCTAAAATCCATTAACTAGGTCATCAGCCTATTTTCTGGTGGTTCACATTGTCTTTTAGGTCCTCTGGTCATATGAATGCTAGCATGTCACACTGTCATCCTAGAACCACACTTTCATCCTTGGGCAGAGAGCTACCTAAGGCACAGTGTGGAACCTAAAAATTGGCTCGCCTAGCCCTATTCTGAGTTTTGGATCTGCAGGTTGATTGAAGGACCTTATAGTCTTCATCATTTTATTCCCTCATTTAAAAACATCCCTTTAAGTTGAGGTAAGTTAGGGAAGCCTTCCTCTCTTGGCTCTTCGTGACCTATGGCCTTGAACGTGATTGGTCCCCCTCTCTTACAGGAATTTTGTAGGTTACACCCTAAATTTTTCTTGAAACCCGTCACATTTTTTAAATTGCAGAAAAATGGGAGAATTAAAGCTTGGGAAATTGTTTTTGGATTTTTTACACCTTGGTCTTACCTTTCTATATCTTTTTATGACACTCAATATCATCAAGAATTGAAAAATATATCTCAATTTTAGTTCTGCGATTTTTTTAAATTTTGGGTTTGATCTCTTAAATGCATGATTTTCTTTTATCTCTAATAAATTCTACATGATTAATTTTTAAGAAAGGTTTCTAGGTTTTGAAGATCTCATTTTTAGCTTTCCAAAACACTTTACGATTTCAAAATTGATCAAGATTTGAGAAATTTTTTGTTCTCTCAAGTTGTTGTTATAACCATCCATCATTAACACTTGGGAAAATAAAGTGTTCATCAACAATTGGAATGACATATTTTAATCTAATTTTCTAAAAGTGTTTCTCAACACTTAGTGAAAGGATAATCTCACTTGCTATTTCATTTTATCTTTTAGCTAAATAATCTTTCAATTGGGCTTAAAATCAACAATGCAATGAATTAACTTTCAAAGTTGTATAAAATTGAACTAAACAACCTCACATTTGCTTTGAAAGGCTAAAATTGAACAATAAAACACTTCCATTTGGTGCGTAAAAAATGAACTCATTGTGCTTTTCAAGGTTAAAATGAATGAGTGTTTTCTTTGCTTGATTGTACTTATAGTGTGTATCCTCTCCCCTTGCGCTTCGTGCGATATTGGGTAAAGAGAAACACTCAAGTATACTTTTTCTTTTCTTTTTATTCCTTGTGTATACTCAAAGTACATCTTGAGTTTCGCACCATGTTTTACCTTTAGAGGGTCTACCTCCCAACTTGTGAGAGGGAATGACCCAAGTGTTACTTTCATTTTGGTCTATTATATAAATAATTGGTGTGACAAAAGTCATTAACCAGCTGGTGCAAATGCTCAATACTGACAAAAGTCTCCCCTAGTATCTGTGTGATACGTAAAAAATATTAGATCTTTCTAAGAGTTGGGAGACCTCGTAATTGAGTGAATCGTTGCATGTATAGACACCAATTTATCCCAAAAAACACTAATTATGAGCCTTGTTTTTAATAGCCAAATTTGTTCATCCAACGAGTTCTTTGAAGTGGTGCATTGGAACTTAGATTCGAAGAAGCTACTTGCCATGTTTGATCTTGGTTGAAAGTGTAGAGGTTAAGAGTTCATTCTTAACATACCTCTACTCTCTTACTTATATTGCATGTAAAATCGGCTCTTCTACTATGAAGAGCATGAGGCAAGCCCATCAAAAAAATGTACCACTTGAGTTAGGGTTGTAATTGCTTGTGAGTCAGTTTAATACTTTGCTTGGTTCCAAAACATTTTCAAACACACATCAACAAGTTTCTCAAAATTTCAAACCCTTTGGTTCAAGCATGGATACCCTTTGAAAAGTCTTCATATTAATGCTTTTCCTAAGGATTCTATCCTTAGAGACTTCTAAATATTTTGGGCTTATATCTAAATCCATACTTTCCAAAATTAATGTAGGTAACTATGGCCCTAACTTCATGATTTTTACATAATGGACTTTGTGAAATGAAGGAAGTTTTTAACATAGACATTTTTTAGTTTGAAACTTAAGCAAGACAACTGTATGTGGTAGAAATAAATTCATTAATCAAGATAAGCTCACAATTGAACCCCACACATGTGCTTGTCTTCAGATCTCTTGCAATGCCAAGGTCCTTAAATGAAGATCCTCATTCCACCTTTTCAAAAATAGGAATCATAATTCAAATTCTATCAAGAGGTGCATCTTGAAGACTTACCACAATCGATACATCTTGCTAAGAAATTTCTATACTCACCCTTTAAGGAATGAACCAAACTTGCATATCCAATATGAGCTTATCATTTAAATCATTGGGTTCTTAGGGTTGTACCACTTTAGAGGTATAGTATTTTTCTCACTACCTTGGTCTAGCAACACAAAGGTTCACTCTAGGTTAACATTATTGAGTCAAAACATCTCATCCACCCTTCATCATATTTCACCTTTCACTTTACCAAACTTTATAAAATTTTGGACACACCAACACTTTTGACTTAAACACCATCAAACAAATCCACTAACTTAGCTATGTTGTGTGTGAAATGGATCCTTTTCCATACACTTAGTTGAGTTGGTTATCACATCTTGTGGACTAGTTTATCTTAAAGGTCACAAGTCTACCTTAAAGATTTACAAGTTCATTAACACCTTTCATCAAAACATCAAATCTCTTTGTCTAAAAGTTTTGTACAAGATTTTAGAAAGATCATCCCCCATATCATTCACCCTTTTCATCTCCCATTCACACCATTGGTCCAAAATGACTTAGAGTGGCCCTTTTACCAAAATTTGAGTCAACTAGAGAGTTTAAACATTATAAATCTCAACATATCTCTCCCATAGGTGACCCACAATTTATGGTAACAACAAGATCACAACACAAGAGAATCATGGAACAAGAAAAAGTCACATCCACCACAAGTAATACCAATCCATAAGAATTTGATCCAAGAAGTCATTCTACCCCCTCACAACCCCAAAATCCCTTAGGACCATATGAGGTAGAAGATGCCACAAACAACCCATTTGGGCTTACTAAAGAAGAAATCCTTAAGTATAAACAAGAACATCAAGCCTTAGAGAAAGTGGCTTCAATTCCCCCTTCTTTTTCTACACAAACCTTGACACAAGGATTGATTTCATCTATGATTCAATCAACTCCATCACTAGGGCCAATTCAAACACAAACTCCTAGTCTTGCTAAGGACTTTGGTCAAACCATTCCTTTGGAAAGAAACACACTTGTGGGTACTCTAAACACCAATCCTCCACAAACCACCACTTTGACACCTACATTTTGTGCCCCACCTCAATCTTCCACCACCATTTCAAAACACCCTTTACATCCACACAGACCTCTTATATTCCATGATACCACAAACACCTCAACATTTTGAATGCAACCATCTTTGTCCATCCCCACGAGTACCACAAGTGTGCCCAACATCATGCAAGGTAGTGTGGACCAAGTTTCTCAAATAGACCAACAAGGGAAAATTAACACCCTTATGCAAAATCAACCCTTAATGCAACAAGGGACATCTTCATCTAACCATCCCATTGGTGCATCAAACCCTTCAATTACACAAAAAGCATCCATCCCATCCATCATCAACCCAAATCAAAACAACACCTTGGTCACAAACCCCATAAACCAAGGTAATATCTTGGTCCCACCTCAAATACAACAAGGGAACCCCCTACACATCGGTCAGGGGAACCCTTTCAATCAATTTCAAGGTCCTAATGTGTCATTGCCATTGCAATACCAAATGGAACCATCATCATCTTAACCATTGGTCCCCGTGCCATGCAAAAACAAATGGGACCTCAAACTTACATTCCTCCATCCCAACCCACCATTTTTAAAGGAATGTTAAACCAAGGCAACCCCCAACTTCTCATCATCAACCCACAACCTACTCAAACCATAAATACGTAAAACCCATTGTAGATGTCCCAACAACCAAATGATTCTACATTGCAAGCACATGCTCTAGCTTTGCAACAAGAACAAAAAGCTTATCAACAAGTATTGCAAGCACAACGATCTTATCAACAAGCATTGCAAGCACAACAAGCTCAAGATAAAGCTTTGCAACAACAACAAGCTCATGCTCTAGTTTTTCAACGAGCACAAGATTCCTACCAACAAGTAGTGCAACAACAAGACCTAGTGGTACAACAACAAAAAAAATCCCAACAACAAGCTTTGCTAGCACAACAGTACACCCAACAACAAGTGATCACACAACAACAAGAAGGTTTATACTATAATCCCCAACAAAACATCATAAATCCAAATATGTTAAGAAAATATACACCTCTACCAACCTCACCTTCAAAATATCCCACACCAGCCTACACACCATACAACACCCTATCATATCAAAATCCCACATACAATCCACTTGTCATTCCACAATGCAAACATATGTTCCTCCACCAAACCCACATGATGATATGGCATTGCAACTCAAGGTGCTAAAGCAAAAAATGTAGGATATTCAAATGGGAAAAATGAAGAATCCCCATACACAACAAAACTTATGTACATACCCATTTGATAGAAACATCATAATGGTACCTTTCCCTCCCAGTTTTTAGGTCCCTAAATTTGATAAATACAAAGGAAGGGGAAATCATGTGGAACACATCAAATAATTCAACGTCATGTGTATGGAGGTTTCCTATAATTATTTCTACTTGATGCACTTCTTTCCATGAAGTTTGACAGGCCCAACCATTGATTGGTTTTCACAGTTACCTCTAGGTATCAAAACCTTTCAAGAAATCATCAATAGATTCATAGATCACTTCTCCTTCAATCCTGATATGGACGTAAGCTTAGAATATTTATACACTCTCAAGAAAAATAAAGGAGAATCCTTCACTAATTTCTTACAATGATGGAGGTAAAGAGCTAGTATGAGCAAGTAGTCCATTTCTAAAGAACAATAAGTAGGTTGTGGGGATCTATCCTTCCACTTGAAGATGAAATGAATCATCTTTTCCCTAGGGCCCTCAACATTAAGAGAGCTCTAATCGCACAAGGAAGCACATAATTGTATAAAGACAACCACCCATCCATTATTTCTAACAGCAAACCCCACTTTTGGTAAAAGAATCAGAATGTTACTAGTGATGGTGTTGTCAATGTAAAGGTGGTCTTAACGCTCCTAGGCAAGAAAACACCCAAACCATGAACACACAACAACCATACACACCACCACAAAACAATCAACCAATGATCAATGCTACAAACACTCAATGTGGAAAATAAAGAACAAACAGTGCTCCTAAATGACAATTCGCTCCCTTAGGGGAACCTATGGAGGATGTGTTGAAGAGGTTGATACAGTATAACCTTATCACACTCCCAGATTTCTTAAACTATCAAGAGCCACAAGTCAAACCTCATAGCTATAGAGATGATCATTTTGTGAATTTCACTAATAAAAAGGTCATAACACACAAAAAAATATTAGACTCAAACATCTAATAAAAGATCTTATTGAACAAGGAGACATTGATGTCGATCAAAAATATGGGAATGAAAATCTGAAAATTTACACAAACCCTATGCCTAATCATACAAAAGAAAAATATTCAGGAAAGGAATCAACCTCAAATAATGTAAACCATACTCATGATACCATAGTGGGACATATTTATGTTATTCCTTCATCACTACATGATGAATTAGACATGTATCAAGATACTATTTTAAAACAAAGTCCAAACCCTTCAACAGTGTCTAGCAATATTTCATACCGTAATGGCATCAAGTATGTATCAGATTATGATATCTCTCCCACATATGAATTCATGATTGGGCATGTTGAAGAAGTTCCAAATGAGCAAGAAATATCCCTTATTACACCCATACCCATAAATTGTTGCGAAGAGTCTTTTACTGATGATATATCATCCACCCAAGGATCATGTCAAGAGGAGGTTCTTGAGGATAACGAAAGTTACTCGTCAGGATCAAGAACCCCTATCCCTAGAGTTTCACCAAGAGCTAAGAGACATCTTCCAAACCAATTTAAACTCCAAATACTTCCCTGATATCACCCCTCAGATTTTTCTTTTTGATGTACCTATAGATGTTCTTCATCCAAAACAAGAGTCTCCCACTCTTGATATTCCCACACAAGAACAAGCAGTAGTTGAGATTCTTGATTCTTATAATGATTGTGCATCATCAACATCTTTTTAATCAGCACAAACATCTTTTGAAGTAGTATCAATAGATAACGATGTCATAGAATCAGAGCAAACAGTTCATATTTATGAATAGCAAGAACCCATAACAATATCATAGTCATGACAAGTCATATTCATTGGCTATAGATTAGAGGATACATTATCAGGGAAAAGGATTAGGTATTGTTAACACCTTCACAACATCGGGGAAATCTTGTCTACAACAAACATCAACATATTGGGCAAGAAGGATCCCTATGATGAAAATACTATCAACACTAAAACTAGTCACATAATTCAAATCATCATCCACCCATCATCTCATACACAAATTGGGACTAACGTAAGAAGAAATATTCCTATCAAATCAAGGAGAAAATCATCAAAGAAAATGAAGCAATAAAGCAAAAAGAACAAAGCAAATACAAATGGATACCAAAGAAAAATAAAGAAAATCATCCCTCCAAAACTCCATTAGTAAAAGAAACTATGGAGAAAAATAAAAAAGGGAAATGTATCCATCAAAAGCATCCTCAAATACAAAAGTAGACTTCTCAAACACGGAACAAAGTATATCTAGTGGTTGGTCCTAATTCCATGAAAACCTCTATTCCCACGCATCATTGCTCATCTTCCCAAGTTTGGAGAGTCAAAGGTTCCAAACCCTCAACCAATCCATCTCATATTCCTTCATGCATGTCACCATCCACTCCATTCATGATATCCAATTCCTTCATTGACTAGGTGTTGGTAGCTACTCTTGATCATAAGGATTTTGAAGGCACTTTATCGCGATGTGTGCACATAAGCAAGGTTAATTTCAATATCGACAAGGCATATTAGATTTCTTCAAGGTTACATCCAAGTGCTTGTATATTAGCAAAGAAGCTTCTTCACGCAGGATATCGTTGGCACGTTATGATAGTGGCCTCTACATTAGTACCACCAGGCAGTCCAACATGAGGGTAAAATTTTTAGAAAATCATAAAAAATAAAAAAAATAAAAATTGTCCTCTATAAAAACCACTACAGTGGCGTTTTGGGAAAGTACTATGATGAAAACCTGGAAAACAAGCATCATGAGTAGAATCAAGCATCTATATGATCCTTATTAGATAGAAAAATCTCATCCTTGTCATGATAAATCCAATGTTCCCTCCATCCATCCAATCCAAATTTATCTAGATATTTTCATTTATCTTGATCTTAACAAAGATTCGGCGTATACTTCAATTCTACTCATGGAAAAAATTTGATAGGATCTTTACCATTTTGTCCCATGAAGTCTAGTAGACCATAGCTAGCATGCTAAAACTCTGTTGATCTCTTCGCATATACATTGCCTATCTTGGTTTGTCCATTGCACTATGAAGCATTGCTAGAAACTAGGGGCAGGTCCTTGCACTCTTTTTTTGAATAACTCTCGATCCATATCTTATATCTCACAACTTGACACTGACATCGTGATCTAGGTATCATTTATCTCATAATCTCATCAAAAATCCCAAAAACATTCATAAAATCTCATCAAAATCCAAAAACACTTGCAAAATTCAAAAAATCCAAAAACATTCAAAATCCTATACAACTAAAATTCAAAAATTGTAGAGTCAAAAATCCCAAAAACATCCAAATCACATCAAAATCCCTAAAAAGGTCAAAACATCAAAAATCCAAAAATTGAACCATGTTGAACTACACTGTCTCTGAGTTTGAACATAGGAAAGGCCATCACTGATGTGCCCCTGAGACACTTAAGGTTAGGAGTCCATCATAATAAACACACAATCCATCAATTGTTCATATCTCATCAATAATAAGTCAAGTAAGTCAAACTACATGGTCTCTATGTGTATAATGTAGGCAAGGCTCATCTTTGATAAGCCCTCGAGGCCCCTAGGATAGTCTATTAGGTTAGGTTCTTGGTCAAAACTCAGAAAACCTTAAAAATTTTGAAAATTAAAAACCCAAAAATAGTGGAAAACATAGAAAACCCTAAATAGACTCAAATAATTGAAAACCAAAACATTCACATAAACTTTCAAAAAACCAAAAATAGCCTCCAAACATTTTCAAAATACCAAAAACATTGAAATATCCTAGAAAACTCAAAACCACCCATCCCATTTTTCTTGCACTCACAACAAACCTTCATCTATAATAAATCAATTGTCACACTCACCCTTTGGTAACACAAACAGAAAACAAGTACAACAATCAACAAAAGTAGAATCTTTAAATGCAAAAATGAAACTCTTGATCATTATCAAACATGTCAATTGAACCTTATATCAACAGCCTTTCAAACAACCTATCAACCCACCAACATCTAATAACACGTCCTAGGATGCATCCTTCCTACAATGGGCATTATCATTGGCAATCATTTTAGATTTTTATCCTCAAAACACATCACACCTTTTGGCAAGAGATATAGATAACATTGACTGTTTGCTTTTTATCTTGTCTTATGATTTATATTGTTGACCCATTTCGAGGACCTCTTGATAATGTCTCAATGATTTAGAGAGAAAGGAATGGGGCATCGATCATTATCTTTTGTTTGTTGTGCTTGTGGGTATTCTTGTAAAATAATCATGGCACATACTTGCTTAGTTGTGTGTAGGGAGGTCGTTTGGAGTAGATTGTTGAATATTGCTTATGCTTTGGTCTGAAATATTCTAAACTTATAAACTACATTCCAATGAGGTTTATGTATGTCAAGGTGTGAACAAGGATTATCCTATTTGTTTGCAGAGTCAAAGTCCATTGCACTAGATACAACGCCATCCGAGTTATCAATACCTTGATGCATCATGTCTATGTGTTATATCAAAAATAAGGAATGACGGAGAGTCCCAATCCCAAATATGAGAAAAATCATCCATCTCATCACAATAATTAAATAAAGTCTCAAAGAATCATAGGCTTGTTGGACTTCTGAATCAATCTCAAAATCAATGGTTAATCCATCCATCATGTTCTTCTTATTCTTTTATATTTACTAACAATTCTATCCAAGTATCAAATTTGTGTGATATATCAAAATTTACATGAGGCTACCCATGGCCAATGATTGTCTATACATAACCAAATCTATCTACATCAAACATTTGTGCTTTCTAGTCCTCTCTGAGCTGAACTGATCCTAAATATTTATTGAGAGATCAACACAAAATTCAAATTTTCCGCTCGATCTCTCAAGGGGGCAGGGTACCATCTTATTTCCTTGCACTAGGGAAACAATGGGGCATCCAAAAAATCATAACTTTTTAAATTTTTTATCTAAGAGGCAATTTTAATCCAAAAAAGTATCAATCTTTGAACCAATGTAATAGGTACCTCACTTCAAAGAGGTGCAAATGTAGACACTTAAAAATGTCCTGAATAATATACACAATTGAATCTGATATATTAACATCATTTCATCCTAAAACTCATCCTCTTTTTGCTTTTTTAATTAAATAAGCCTAATTATTTAATTAAATGCCTCATTTTTCATCTATTAATCTAATTGACCTAATTGGGTTAATTCATCCCCTCTCACACTAACATGTCACCCTGTTAGATTGAATAAATAAAATTATTTAATTTAACCCCTATGTCATCTTATTTAATTAAATAACCCTAAACTATTTAATTAATATCATTTTTCATTCCCCTTTTCATTAAATAAATCAGTAATTTAACGAATATCCTATTATTATCCATCTTGCACATTCAAATTTAGTTTTAATTAACTAAATTTCTAATTATCCTCATCCTCCCACTTGCAATGGAATATTCTTGGAATATTCCTCCTTTGCACATTCCTCTAAAAGAGAATATTCCTATGGAATATCCCCTTTTGTGCACACATTCCTCCAAAATATCTCTTAACCTCTTCCTAATTCTTAGGAAGTTTGTTTGTTGAAAGATAATTTGGACCATTGATTAAATTATTTGATCCTTGTAAAATTTCAACCTTGACCATGGATTGGAATCCTCAATCCATGTTTCATCCTCCTTTCATTGTCGACCATTGATTGATCTTTTCAATCTGAGCCCTTGATTTCTCATTTGCTCTCCTATAAATAGATCACTATTTGGAGACAAATGGATCCATCTTTTAATAGCAAATCCATGTTTTTGAAACTCACACTTATCTTTCATCCATATTGAGCTCTTTTATTTAGCATATTAGATTAATTCTATCCATTTAGCTTAAGCATCCATTAATGGCTTCCATGGTAACTTAGCTTGCATCCATTTTAGCATATTTTGGAATCTATGGCTTACATCTTTGAATTTTGTTTACATTTAGCATATATTGCATCCTCTTTATCAATTATCTTAGAATTTAGTATTTTAAATCTAGTTTTGCATCATGCTTCACACACATCTCATTGATTTCATCAATTTTCTTCAATAAAACTGATTGGAACAAAGCTCATATCATCCAAGCTTATTTCAACAAAATAGGATTGGGAAAGGGTTGAATTCCACACTTGAAGCAGCACCAATCCCCGAATGGGATGATTTTTTTGAAGTTTAATTAGGATTATTTATGTAATTTGATCTTTATTTCAAGTTTTAATGGCTTCCTAGTTTATCTTTATGACAATTTCATTGGGAATGTAACTTTATTTAGATAACTACATTGTTTTAAATTGCTTATTACAATCATGTTTATCTTAGTTAAGATTTACATTCACACAAGGAAGGTTCCTTCATTAGATCTTGCATCAAACTTTCCTAAGTTTTCTTCATCTCTTCTGATATTACATTTACTTCCAATAACTCTAAATTATTTCACAGTAGGAGTTTTACCATACAATAACTCATAGGGAGTTTGAAATATTCACCCTTTCTTGACCTTTGTTGAGAATGTAGTCTACGTATGAATAGATTCTCTCCAATAGACATTTGGTAGACTTGCTTCCTTCTCATAGTCTTTGTTGCTTCTTGAACTAATCTATTCTTTGTCTCCACAAATCCATTCTGCTGAGGAGTTTTAGGGGCTAACAAATTCCTTTTAATTCTATGATTTTCACAAAAACTATTAAACTCATTAGAGGTGAACTCACCACCTCTGTCAGACCTTAAGCATTTTATTTTCACATCCATTTCATTCTCAACCATAGACTCAAATGCTTTAAAATTATCTAGAGCTTTTTATTTTTCTGTAAGAAATTTCACCCAAGTCATTCTAGAATAATCATCAATCAATAACATAAAATACATGTCACCTTGAGAGCATCTTATTCTAGTAGGTCCACATAGTTCTATATGCACCAAATCCAAAGGACTTGCGGTAAAATATTCCTTAGTCTTTAACCTCTTCTTTTTTTTCTTTCCAAACTGAGATTCCTTGCACATTTCATTGATAGACTTTATAATATTTGGTAGATCTCTCACAGCATCAGTAGAACTGATCTTTGCTAGGTTGTCAAAATTGATGTGACCCATTCTTCTATGCCATAGCCAACTTTCATTAATTTGAGACATAAAGCATTTAGCACCACTTCCTTTGAGTTGATAAACATTACCTTTTGTCCTTGTCCCTGCAACAACCAAAGTTCTAGATCTTCTTTTTCTAATTTCACAACCATTATCCTAAAACACAAAATTTTATCCTTTGCTACAAATACATCCTACACTAAGAAGATTATGTTGGAGACCCTTGACATAAATAACATCATATATTTTATGCTTTCCATCAAAATTAATTGAACCTTTTCCATAGATATTAATAGATGTATCATCAAAAAACTTAACAAGACCACCATCATACTTATAAAGTTTAACAAACTTACTCTTATCACTTGTCATTTGATTTGAGCATCCACTATCAATTATCCAATAATTCCTCTCTTCTCTTGCATGAAAAGAAGTCATCACAGTTCCTTCAATGTTATGACCTATTATCGGAGCACTTTCCTTCATACATCTTTTAGAATTAGTTAAATTAGTTCCAAAATTTAGATCCATGAAAAAGCATTCATCACTGTAATCATTAGGATAGTTCAATTCCTCATAATCAAATATACCATTGTCTCTTTCAACACAATAACTCTTCTTGAAAAAGTTTCCTTTATGATCCTTAGGTTTGTCATTTGAAACTTTGATTGGACATTTAGAAGCATAATGACCTATCTTTCCACAATTGAAACACTTAAAGGGTAACTTAACTTTGTATTTTCCAGAGCCCTTTTTCAATCTCCTTACAAAATTTGCTTCCACCTCATCAAGATCATCCAAGTCTAATTCATCATTCTTCTTTTCTTTGTAGACTTCAAAAGTAGTTTCTTTCTTTGTAGCATCTTGACCAAACTCTCTTAATCATGAGAAATTAAAGCACCAAACATTTGAGCCAAACATCTGATCTCTAGAATAATTATCAAAATTTTGAGCTTACTCAATAGTAGAAACTTTAGAACTATAAGCTTTAGGAAGATTTCTTAATACCTTTTTCACTTCACTTTCTTCTAGCTTACCACTAAGACCATTGATGGCATTGACCACTTCATCCACTCTGAGCATTCAGGTAGTAATATCTTCATCTTTAGACATCCTTAGGGTTTCAATTTTTTCTTTGTAGTTTTACATATTTGCTTGCTTGACCTTGTCATCTCCTTCATAAATGTTCTCCAACTTTGTCTAGATCTCTTTTGTAGTTTTTATCCTTATCACCTTTCCAAGTTTCGAATCAAAAAGTACACTCAATATAGCATTTATTTCTTTGCCATTGTTCTCATAATCCTTGATTTCATCATCATTTGTCATACTAGAAACAAGCATAGTATATCCTCTTTCAACTAACCACAACTCTGATACACTTCTTGTGTGCCATCCAGATCTACCTCAAGCGGTTAAGCTTTCTTCAAGGAACCATAGCTTTGATACCAATTGTTAGATGCATGAGACAACTAAGAGGGGGGGTGATTCAATTATATACTAAAACATTCAATCCCTCATTAACTTTCAAACCCTTATATAACTTTAAACCCTCATTAAGTATTAGAAGAATGTAAACATGTGAAACATAAATGTAAAAACAATCATACACAAGAGAACACTAGATTTATGTGGAAAACCCTGAGTAGGGAAAAACCATGGTGAGGATTAACTCACATATATATTAATAACAATACCTAATATAATGAGGCTCACTGCCAAGGGTTCATTTTCCTTAAAAAGAAGAAAGGCTCACTACTGGGTGGCTCACTACCAAGAAGAATGAAGAATAGAAGAAACAATTATAGAGAGATTCACTATCTCAAAGCAACAAGAAAATCCACCACTACAACTTTGCACCATCTACGACCTTCAGCTCACTGCCTCCAACAATTTCAAGAACACTAAAAATGTAGATACCTTTTTCTCACTACATCCATAATCATAGGAATTAAGGATCGCACTCAGGTCACCACACTTAATTAGGTTAGTCTCAATGAAATGTATGCACCTCATTAAGATAGGTCGGCACCAAACACTTTCGTGGTGGAAATAAGTGAAGGCGGACCACACCAAGGGTTAACTAGGACCCAAATCTACATCACCACACTACTTAACACATCCATAATCCATGAGGTACCTCCACAAATAGTGCTAGCATTCCAGGTTGACCAAACCTAAACTAACACTACAAGTGACCACATACATGCCTCTCCAAGTCCAAAAAATATGCGGAGCACACCACAACACTTCACATCATCAACACAACATCTTTGAATATTCTAGCATCATTAGAATATCAAACACCACTGCCACAACCATCTGAAACAAAGAATACTTTCGTCCTACGCATCAAGATGCACTACCACTAAGCTCCAACACAAGAAATTAACTTGCAGAGCAACTCAACACCTGAAGCACCAAGGGAAGTTAAATACAAACAATATAAGAATGTTCCCAAATCTATAAGACAAGAAACCTCACTGTGGAGAAATGTGGAGCACTCATTTATCTTAGACAACCTTCAACACAGACAAGAAAACTATCAAACACAACTTCCATAATAGAACAATCAAGAACTTGAAACTATGGATATAACACTTCTAAACATATCTGATCATCACATCCAAACCACACAAGAATATCTTCAACCATGAAGAAAAGTGGAGCACAACACTGAACACACCTTTGTCACATGGTACACTCTTTTATTGAAATTTTCTCAAAAGCACTTGGAAATCAAGTAAACTTATTGTATCTACAACACTTATCCATCACAACCATACAAGACATCAATGAACAACTGATTGCAACACCACAACACCTTCTTATCAAACCACAACACATCCATACTACCACCAGTACTAACAACACTAATGATAGCACCACCAACAACTCCAACACTAGAAATTTCCAACAATCTGCATACTGTTGACATCAATGACAACACCAACAACATACTTGCAATAGTTTTTGGATTCTTCCTTATGGATCTTATTGTCAGACCCTCATCTATTACTGATATAATTTTTTAAATCTTGTAAGTTATAGGGCTTCAATGCATCAATGAGCAACTCATCTTCAATATTCTTCAGATCTATGACCTACACATGCAAAGAGAGAGGAAGGGTTGTGCCATATAGAGGTTTTCCTTATTCAAGCCCCATGTTGGTATTTCTACCTCCACAATGGAAAAATGATTATAAAGAGATCTTATACTTTTGAGGGATAGAGACTAAATGATAAATGAATGATGAATCAATAACTCACTACAACTCACCACTCAGATTTGATATCCTTGAGGGATTAAATTCATGCACATCACCATCAAGGATTGATTGCAATTTGGCTTGATTTAACTTGAATACCTACAAAAATTAGTACTCACAATCAAAATGTATGCATAAACATGAACAAACTCACATAAAACTTAACATGATGCTTTGATGTTGAAATGTTACAATAATACTGCTCTTGAATTATAATAATTGATCTTCACTACTGCTTGATCTTGCTTGTTTCTAGTTACCTTTCAAATGATGAAATGACTAGGTATTTATATGCAATTAATCTAATTTCCCACAAATTAAATCCCAATAGTCGATATTTAGGATTTAAAATTTAACTAATAAATTTGACCCTGACATATTTAAATTTGGGGATATTTAAGGGGACAAGAATGCCAATGGTTCCCTTGTCCAGACCCACTTTTTTGGGATCTAAAGTATCAAGGGAAAAATATTAAATGCCTACTTAGTTTTTGCACATTTGATTTCTTGATAAATGATAAAATGGGTCATGGAATGCATAACTTAGGAAATTAAGAGCATGATTAGGTCCAAGCACATAGGGGGGAGAAAAATCTATTGTGAAGTTGTCAAGGGTTATAATTTGCGACACTACATTTAGTCCCCATTTTAGTGAGAGTGTGAACTTATGCTCAAACTCACACTAAAGTAAGAATATGTCAAAAAGGGTTCAATTCTCCAAATATTGAAGAGATAGGATGACAATGAATCTAGGAGGAAATGTACAATCCCCCAGGATTTAAGATCCCATAGCAAACCAATATAGGGGAAAAGGAACACACATGCATGAAATGCAACATGACAAAGAAAAACATTCGTGACAAAAACACATAATAATGCATAATGCAAACATGATACAAACATAATAAAAAACAAACACAAACACAAGGTTAGTACTAAAAGGATTATAATCGATCAAGCAAAGAGACCTTAGTCTTAAATTTTTCTCAAATATCAAATGTCATATCTCGAATGTGTGTTGGACAACATAATTCTCTCATGAGGACTAGAAAGTTGTGTTATTCCAAGTCACTCATGAGTTGCATGGATCTATTGGCTACCAAGTTGTGTTATGTTGGGTTTCCATGCAATTTGATGGGTTCCACAAGGCCATAAAGTTGTGTTATGATAAGACACTCATGAATCACATGGCTCCACTAGCAAGAAATTTGTGTTATGCTAGGTGTCCATGTCAAAAAGGGTGCTCAAGTTCATGAATCAACAAGATTCATTATGCCAAATATATGGACTCTTGCAAATTATGCTTCAAGGAGCGCATAAAGCTTAACATCACAGGGGATGGAACAATAACCTTAGTGAGTGCACAAAATTTAACGTCATAGGGGACAAAAAAACCATCACTTCAGGGGGTGCACAAAATTTAATGTCACAAGGGATGAATGCAAAATCACCTCAGGGGACCTGCACAAAATTTAATGTCATAGGGGATGAAAGAAAAATCACCTCAGGGGGTGCACAAAATTTAACATCACAAGGGATGAATGTCATAAATCCATGCCTCAGGGGGTGTTATAAACAACACCACCACAAGGGATGCATAATACATATCAAGGGGTGCTTCTCAACCCATGGGAGGTCACACTTTAGGAATTATCACACATGATAACACTGCTAAGAGAGGACACATAATGGAGTGAAGAATCAAACTTTAGGGGATATTGATCATAGTATTACCACTAAAGGGAACATGACATGCCAAGAAAAGTCATTATTTTAGGGGATAATGAGTCTAATACTACCACAAAGGAGACACTAACATAGATTGAGAAGGCCACACTTTGGTATAAAGTCATGTGATATGACTTGTTAATGAGGTCAAACTTTCTAGATGTATGATATCATCACTAAAAAGGGATCATTTCCTATACAATAATTGTGTGGGCTAATATATGCACCCCCCTTGAAATTTTAGTGTACTTACTACACTAATATTTTAAGGACATACAAAGGGATCCCTTGTGGAAAGGAATTCACCTAGCAAAAATCTATCTAACCCTTTTCCACCAAGTGTAGGGACAAAGATGAGCCATGATGAATGATAACACATTGCTCCTTACAAAATTAAATATGATTTCATAAAACCAAATTTATGCCCCCGCACATGGTAATAAGTATCATGTGATTACAACTACCACATGGCGGGGATAAATAATGAATGTCATTTAATCTATTATCCTATCAAATTTATCATTTTAAGGATCTAACTCTTCTGATTTCTTCAAACACAACATTCATTAGTAGTGTGTCCAAATGTTGTGTGATACGTGCAAAAGGATGTGTTTTTATTCTTGCGTTTGGTGTATTTTCTTTCATGTATAGGTGGTAATGTAATGACTCCTAATTGTGGAGAGGGTAATAGGAATTTTCTAATAGGACCATGAATCTTGTGCAGTTTGGAGGAGGGTGAAAATATTTGATATAAAGGTGGAGGACCTTGATAGCCTATGCCTTTTGTATCCTCAGACGGTATTTATTCCAAAAGGGTATGAATTTCATGTCATTATTTGTATCACATACTTTTTTTTCAATATCCTAAAGCCTTGGCCATACTATTGTTCCAAAGTAACAGGTGTATCAGTGACTTTTTTTTCATAGGATGGAGGATCATTAAGTGGTATGAGCTCATCCTAATTGTTATCAATAGGTTCTTCCACGTCCATAGGTTGAGGTATGAATTATAAATCACTTTCCCTATGTGTTGTAGAAAATTTTTTAAGTGGTGGTATGGTAGGTGTTGTTGATTGTTGATATGGTTGAGTAGGCCATTCTGTTGAAGGATAAAGGACTAAATTGTTCTCAAGGTTAGGTAAGGAATTATTTATGAATTCATTCTTGATTTCATGCTCTTACCTCAAGATATATTCATTAAGGAGATATACATTGGGAGATGAAGGGATATGGTTTTCGTCACCTGAATTGGAATCATTTCCAAACACACAACATGAAATATACACCAATGGTTTCAAAGAAGTCCACATTTTACCAAATATTTTGTCATTATGAAAAAAAGATATAGGCACTTAAATTCATACTATTATAGCACAATAAACAAAAAAATGAGATCAGATCCGAATAGAAGATCTTGAGAGGGTTCTGTCACAGAAATATGAGCAAAAATATCTCGGATAGGGGCACCCTGGGCGCACTATATTGGAAAAGTTTTCTACTGAATTTAAATTTTGAAGGTTTTTAATAATGCTTAATGGTTATGTTATGTGATGGTGCAAGTGTAAAAGTGAATAATTTCCCATAGTTTTACTAATTTAAGATTATGCAATACAAAATGCGAGTATGCAACAATTTTCCAAATTTTTGAGCAATAAAATAAAATTCCAAATGCACTTTTTGGATCTAAAGTGCAGCAATTGACTGGTCCTAATTTTCAAAATCTAAAAATGAAAATATTGATGTCTTTTTGTAGTAAAACAATGCACTTTTTCACCGTTTTGACTATATGCAAAATAGCTAAATGAATGCAATGAACACTTTCAAATTTGATGACCTAATGCAGATTTTTAAATGTAATTAAGATTTAGATAACCTATGATGGCTGAAGTTAACCCTATTTGAGCTTTTATTGCAATATGATACGCAATTTTTTTTTAATTTTTATGCTTTTTTACGCAAGAATGGATGCATAAATGATGAATGCAAAAAAATACAATGTTAATCTTAGATCTAAGATTATATGCTTCAAATTTTATAAGGTTTATAATTTTAACCATTCATGTTCACCAAAATGTGATGTTGGAAAAGTGAAACCCTAAGATTTAATTATGATTAGTCAGCTTTCCAAGCATGACACTTGGGGAATTGAAGATGGGAAAGGACATGAGATTAACTTGCAACCTGAAAGGTGAGTTAACCAACCCTTGATCTTTAATTAATTTTTTTTTCCATTGTATGTATGTTTGGAAATTGAATTATGATGAAATGCAATGATGCAACTAGCTAACTATGAAAATGTACTATTCTGATATGAATACAAACAATCAAGAAGTTGACACAAATTTAATGACCAAAAATAGATAGAGCAGACATGTGTGCACCTATGATTTGAATTTGAGCATGATTTGATTGGAAAAGGGTGCCCAGGTCACCCTAAATTGAAGATCAAAAACTAAAATCTACTTTCACGGTCATCAAGTCCATGGTCTATGGCTTCTTCCTTCTGAATCTTTTTATCAATTCTTCGTCTATTACTGATATAATTGAGTTTTTGTATCTTTTCAAGTTGTAGGGATTAAATGTATCAGTGAGAAACTCATCTTAAATCTTCTTAAGATCTGTAACTTGCACATGTAAAGAGAGAGAGAGGAAGGATTATACCATATAGGGGTTTGCCTCAGTCAAACCCCATGTTGGTATTTCTACCTCCATAATGGAAAAATGATAATAAATAGAGCTTATCCTTTTGAGGAATAGAGGATAAATGATAAATGAATGATGAATCAACAACTTACTACGACTCACCACTCAAATTTGATATCCTTGAGGGACTGAAGTCATACACATCACCTTCAAGGCTTGATTGCAATTTGGCTTGATTGAACTTGAAAACCTACAAACATTAGTAGTCACAAACAAAATGTATGTATAAACATGAACAAACTCACATAAAACTTGACATGATGCTTTAATGTTGAAATGCTACAATGATTTTTCTCTTGACAACTCTTGAAGTATAATAATTGTTCTTCACTATTACTTGATCTTGGTTGTTGCTAGTTACCTTTCAAATGATGGAATGACTAGGTATTTATATGCAATTAATCTAATTTCCCGCAAATTAAATCCTGATAGTTAAAATTTACAATTTGAAATTCAAATAATAAATTTCCAACCCTGACATTTTAAATTTGGGGAAATTTTAAGGGGTAAAGAGTGCCAAGGGTGCCCTTTTCCAAACCCACTTTTTCAGGATTTAAAGTATTGGGGGAAAAATATTAAATTCCTACTTGGGTTTTTCACATTTTATTTCTTTATAAATGATAAAATGGGCCATGGAATGCATGATTTAGGAAATTAGGAGCATGATTAGGTCCAAGCACATAGGGGGGAGAAAAATCTACTATGAAATTGTCAAGGGTGAAAATTTACGATGCTACATTTAGCCCTCACTTTAGTGAGAGTATGAACTTATGCTCAAACTCACACTAAAGTAAGAATATGTCAAAAGTGGTTCAATTGTCCAAATATTGAAGAGATAGGATGAAAATGAATCTAGGGGGGAAGCGCACAAGCCCCCAAGATTCAAGATCCCATAACAAATTATTGAAATTTCATGCCACCTTATATGACCCATCAATAAAAATCAATCTTAGAGATCCTATATGGGCTATCTTGCATGAATTATATCTTGGAAAATCCCAAAATTGGCTAAGTGTCAAGTTTTAGATTTTCAAGCTTTCACTTACCTGCATACCCACATGCCTTCTCTATCGCTTCCCTTTCACAAGCCACTATCTCCCCAGATCATTGAAGCCCCAATGAAGTCTGAAAATTTGACTTAGTCAAATTTTTGGACTTTGGGGATCAGCCTTGTTCCTTACTTCTTACCATCTTTCCATCTTAAGTGTTAAGCCTTCCTCCCAATCCATGATCCTCGATACTTTCAACTTTCAACAATCAAGCCTTCTGTCTAAATTGTCTTATCTTTATGATAAGACAAGTATTTCATCCCAGCACAAACCTCCAATGTCTTACCTTTGGATGACAGGTATCGAGTCTCCCTTCTATTCCTTATCACATTTTGTGATAAGGAATAATCCTTCTCCTTGATTCCTGACTCTTGATAATTCTCTTTCTTCCACAGTCTTACAATCTCCCCACCAGCGCTCAAATATTTTTCCATTCTTCCTTCTCTTCTTATAGCAAGTTTTAGGCCTAATTCCCAATGCCCAGTAAGTGTTATGTGGTACGCCCGATGCTCAATGCCCGATGCCCGATGAAGTTTCTCCTTTAATTTTTGAGATCATGGCGTTATTCTATCTAGCCTTTCAACAAGTGTTCCTTGGTAGGCCCAATTCTAGATGTGCAATGAAGATGCTCTTTCAGAGCTCTATACCATTTAATGTTCAAGTGAGTAGCTATTTTGGGCCTGAAAGTTTGACAATACTCTAGAATGGTGTGTTTTCTAATTGAAAATTCCATTTATGCTCGAATGACTTTCCCAACTACCTGATCCTATTTTGGGGCTTTCAAGATGACATTTTATGCACCTCTTCACTACTACAAATAGATTTATCTATTCATTTATTGCTTGTTGTTATCCCTTCTGATGTGATTTATGCCTAGATCACTAATTTCATGAGAGATTTCAATGTATGTTTGGGACAACATTCAATGTGAAGGAATGGGTGTTGAGTGTTGGTCTTTCTTCCTAGGCATGATTTTTGAGTTATGATTAAGCTATAAAGGCAAGCATTGTGTTCATTTTAAGGGTTCTTCCCTAGATTTTCTCTGGTAGACTTATGTTATTTTTGCATTTTGCAACTCTAAAATTAGCTTTCATGCCTCTATGTTAATAAAATCACTATTTTTACATCTTCTCAATTCTTTTGTCTTGTGTAACATTTGATACCTCTATGCATGAATGACCTTTCATCATTTTTTATGAGTTGTATAATTGTGCTAACTTGTTGTAAGTGTTGATTGTGGGTAATTTCTACCCATTTTGATCTTTCAAATGCCAACCTTCATGCTTTCTTATAAAATTGATGAAATAAGGAACTTTGTAAGCTTCTTTAGTGGTTTTGTTGATACTTTATGCAATTATGGGAAAGAAGAAACATACTAAATCTTGGCACATCACCATATTTCTAATTTTTAGCATCCTCTTCTCCCTTTTGCTTCTGCAATTTGATAGATTAGGATTAATGTGGAGTTATCTAGTGTTGGGTTGGACCAATATTGTTGCATCTAAGTTTTGAGAGGAAGTCAGCTCTCTTCAGAGATCTAACTTCAACTGTAAGGTCCCACACCTTGAGGTTATTTCCATTATGTCATTGGAATGTTGAACTCCATGTTCAATAGGGTGCAATTTTATGTGAACAATTTTTGGCACACCCGGTGGGACTCCATTGAACTGCCTCAGTTAGTTCAAAGTGTATCATTTCTATTGTTGATATTTGGTGTGTGTATCGGTATTTTCTACCTTTGGAGGCATAATATTCACACCTAGAAACTCTACACTCAAGTGGCTAACTTTGCAATCAAGTTGGGACCCTGCTGCAACTGAGAAGTTTTGGTTCCAAATTAGACCTACAAATTCATGCCCAAAATTCAAACAAGAGAATCTTCTAGAAGTATGTTTTAGTACATAAAACTTTCATTTTCTTCTTCTAGAAGAAGAAATATACATTCTTTATCATCAATAAAAAGAACTAGGGGTTCTATAACTCCATCTCATAGGGCTCAACCCAAACCTCCATTCAATAGGTTGCATCAATCTAGGACTCCTACCACTCAGATAAATGGACCATTATTCCATATGCTTGCACCTAAAAATCAAGAATTTGTCACTTTTAATGGTGGTATCCCTCTTGTGTTATCCCAAAGGGATGACATACCAATGAATGCTTTAAAATTATTCCTTTTTTCACTAGTGATACAACAACTACTCCAATAGAACATATTCAGGATGTGTCCAATATATGCTATGTGCATATTATCGCAAAAGATAATGTGGCTGTTAGGCTCCTAGCCACATCCTTGAAAGGAAAATCATTACAATGGTATAGAGGTTTGCAACCTAACTCCATTCACAACTAAGATGAGTTAGGTGAAAAAATATGTGAACAATTTGAGGATAAGAGTGATCACTTGTCATTGGTGGAGTAGTTAACAACAATTAAGAGGGAACCCCATGAATTCATGGGAGATTTCAACTTCAAATTTCAGAAGACTTGTGATAGAATCTCTACCTTGGTAAAGCCTTCACCCAATCATTCTTTCCTATACTATTTAAGGGCTCTTAACAGTGATGTGATTGTTATGATACAGTCCATGGGTGAGACGACTCTACCAAACGCATATGGCATTGCCATTAGGGTAGAGAATTGTCTAATACAAGTTGGGAAAATAGCATCAAGGCCACCAATGGCTCTCTTCCCATAGTTTCTTCCTCATCAACGCATGTTGGCTTCTATTCCAATTGCATCTACTAGTCATCCATCTATTTATGTTGCACCTTCAAATGAGTTACATGAAGTTAAAGTTTTATTGCAATATTTTGGTAATGATTTAGTGACAATAAAGAGGCAACAAGCTCAAAATAGTAGACCTTACCAGCCTAAGAAAAAAAATTATCAACAAAATAGACAACCACATCAAGGGAAAAATCACTAGAATTATGATAAGCCCATGAATAGAATAAATCCATCCACTATTAACACTTCAGAGGCTATTGTTCTAGTTCAAAATAACTTTTCTCAGGAACACGACTGGTGTTACCCATGTAATTAGCCCCATAATCAAAATGCATGTAAAAATGGAGAGTTTGTGCAAACTCTAATGGTTCAAAATGAACCCTCAACTTTAGGAAAACAAATTGATACAAATCAAGCAACTACTATTAGGCAAGGTCACATACTAGGAGACTCTACATTGTTCAATTGGCATGAGGAGATTTTTTTGGTCTAAGCCAATTAAGTGTTGATACGGTAGCCTAGGATACAAAATCAAAGAAAATAATAGTGGATAATGGCATGTCATCCATAGTTGGTCAAGAATCAATCTCCAAACCATCTCAAAATACTACATTTGTTGAAAATTTAGGTACGATAACTATGCTACAACGAAATAAGACTATTGGTAAGAGTAACAAAGCATTGAAACAACCGCAAGTCATCCAATCAAAAAAGTTATTCCTTGTTATTCCAAAAGTTTTATATAAGGTTGTTCACCCTCCTTTTAATATAGTTGATCAAATGAAGAAGGCTAACCTTAATTTCACCATGTGAGAGGCTTTTTCCATCCCATTTCAAAGGGATTTTTTGCAACAAGCTTTAGAAGGGCTCAAGCAGCTAAATGATATGCCAAAAAAAGAAGGAACTACTCCGCCAACCAGCCTAGTGCAACCTAAGGAAGAGGGGAATTCAAGTAAAATCAGCAAGCCACACCCTTTCTATTTTATTATAGCATTTCAACATCAAATCATCATTTCAAGTTTTATGTGAGTTTGTTCATGTTTATACATACATTTTTTTTTAGTACTAATGTTTGTAGGTCTTCAAGTTTAATCAAGCCAAATTACAATCAAGCCTTCAAGGTGATGTACGTGAATTAAGTCCTTCAAGATATCAAAATTGAGTAGCAAGTTGTAGTGAGTTGTTGATTCATCATTCATTTATCATTTAGACTCTATCCCTCAAAAGGATAAGCTTGCTTTATCATCATTTTTCCATTGTGGAGGTAGACATACCAACACAAGGTTTGATCAAGGAAAACCACTATATGGCACAACCCTTCCTCTCTCTCTTTACATGTGCAAGTTACAGATCTCAAGAAGATTGAATATGAGTTTCCCATTGATGTATTCAAGCCCTACAACTTGACAAGATACAAAAACTCAATTATATCAATAGCAAACAAAGATTTGATAGCAAGATCCGGAAGGAAGAAGCTATAGATCAGGGACTCAAGGATCGTGAAAGAAGATTTTAGTTTTTGATCTCCAATTTAGGGTAACCTATGTACCCTTTTCTATTCAAATCTCAAGCTCAAGTTCAAATCACAGGTGCACACATGTCTTCTCTATCTATTTCTGGTCATTAAATTTTTTTGTCAACTTCCAGATTGTCTGTATTCATACCATAATAGTGTATTTTGATAGTTAGCTAGTTGCATCATTGTGTTTCATCATAATTCAATTTCCAAACATACATACAATAAAAACAAAAAAACAATGAATTAAAGATCAAGGTTTGGTTGACTTACCTTTCAAGTTGCAAGTTAATCTCATGTCCTTTCCCATCTTCAATTCCCCGAGTGTCACGCTTGGAAAGGTGACTAATCATAATTAAATCTTAGGGTTTCATTTTTCCAACATCACATTCTTGGTGAACCTAATTGATTAACATTATAAACCTTCTAAAACCTGAAGCATATCATCTTAGATCTAAGATTAACATTGTATTGTTTTGCATTCTTAACACCAATTAATAATTAGGTTGGCCAGAGTTAGACCTAAAACATCAAATACTTCAAATGTATATCTAATTTTCCAAGCATGTACAACACCAAAACTTGTTAACACATTGAATTCCCCTTTAGATGATATCAAGAAACTTAGCTTCAACTTCGCAAGACAAAATAATTAATCATGAGAGAACGTGAAATCTCCCACATCAATGTGTTATACAAAGACTTATTGTAATTCTCACAACAGAACACTGTTACCCATATCTTCCAAATGCATTCGCATATTATCACAAAAATTTGAGGTAAGATGAATCTTATAGTCCCAAATCTATGTACAAAGTCTTATAATGATATCTTTCTTTGAGGTAGAATTTGGACCAAAAAACCAACACATTGAACTAGAATATGAGTAGAAAACTACTTACCAAACTACTAGTAAATATATCTTTCCAACTGTGTAACCAAGTCAACCAAAATATCGTCAATAGATGCACATGATGTCAAGATAGAACATATTATTAGCTTCTGAATGAATCTTATAAAATAAGATAATCAAGACCAAAATACCAAATCAGCAAACTTCCAGTACTAGATTAACATAGCTTGAACCATTATTACTAGAGAAAATACTTATCTATACAAGTACAATGTACATCAAAGACAATCTTTCAATTTCCATTTTTGACATCAATGACAACCTTCCAATTTCCAACAATCTCCCCCTTTGTCATTGATGGCAACACATGATGTGAAAACTATCAAGAACAATATCTCTCTTTTTCAACATGGTACTCTCTCCCCAATAGTTTCTTTTTCACATGGTATTCTCTCCCCCTTTTCCATCAATGGAAAAGAATAACAATATTGTATTGTTCTTTTCCAAAAAAAATTACAATTTCCTTTTGCGTACCTAAATACTCCCCCTTAGAAGTACATCCAAAATAGTAATTATTAGTAATTAACCAGCGGTGGTTGTCCTTTGAAGTTCGTGAAGAGTGATTTTCCATGAATATTTTCTTTCATCCCATAATTTATTTGCTTCTGTCAAGGCTTTGCATAGATATTCAAGTTCAACTAAGATATCTTTTCCTTCAACCAAAGTTCTAAGAGTGATATTTGAATTCAGGGTTCTATCAGCAAGCGAAAGAGCATAAGAGATCGATGTATGCTTAATTTTGATCATGTCTCTAAGTCGTCCATATCGTTAAATCACTTCTCCTTTTTCCTTGTGCAGAGTGAGATATTCATCATGTAGTTTTTTCAGAATAGACCAAGTCTGATCATCCCGATCTAGAGCAGGATCAAAAGTGTTAGATGCATATTTTATCGATGTCTCGATTATATCTTCAACACCTTTGAATCTTTGAATCACATCTGACCATGTCCAACAAGATGAGAATAGATTTCTAGCCTCTTTTTTACAGTCTTGAACTACTTTTAGTTTGTCAAGTGCATTTCTATATGTAGACTTGCATCTTTCTTCAATTTCCAACAATCTTTTTCTCTTACCCAAGTGACCATTTCACTTACTGCTTGAATTTTTAGTTCTTTGAATTTATCAGCTAATGAATTTGTGCTTTCCATAATGGACTATGAAGAACTAGTGTATGCTTTAGGAGCTAATTGAAAATGTACCTTTATTTTGGCTAGTTGCTTGAGTCTTCTAGGAGCTAGCTCTATTTGAGTAATTAATACATGAACCTCAGTAATTTTTCTATTTTCTCTAGAGGAAGTCATGGATTTATTGGAGTTCAACTCAGATTTCTCATGTATTTATCGAGCTACTTCAATATAGGTTTTGAATCTTAGTTTGCTAGGGTCTCTAGGGTTGTTAATTAGCATTTCAATACAACCAATAGCATAATCTTTCTCAATTTCAAAGCCTAGATTAGGAATCTGTATCATTCTAGTTTCAACTACCTTGATGATACAACAATCAGTGGATACCAGAAATGTTATTTCATCCTTATATTTTGTCACAAGCTCTCTTGGAATTTTTTGCCTTCTATTCATTCTTCTCTAAAATTTTCCAAAGAATACAAGGACATCACCTTGTGCATCCAAATCACCAATGTTTCTCATTAATTCTCTGATTTCATGTGCAATCGGTTTGGTATTCTCCCAAACAACTTATCCTATACTAGGAACTTCCTTCATGAAGTAATATATTAGGCATATTATCAAGGTTCTATACCTAAATGTGTAATTCGTCTTCTTGATATCATTCAAGTTCTCTAATAATTGTGGCCAAAGAAACTCATAAAGATCATATTCAATTATTTTCTCAACCATCTCTAACACTGTGTCAATTATGATGGCAGAGACATCATTATCACCAAAGATCAAATGTGCAATAATCATATTCGCATACTGAATTGTTGGATTAGTAATTTCAGTACATGTACTTCTCATCAATCCTTTTCCTTTGTTAGATTTACATACCAAAGTAGGTCCAAAGGAAGACAAAATGATAACATCTCTAATTGCTTCTTTGGAACTATCATGTGATAATCCTTAAGCCATACAAATTGATCATGAAATTTGCTAAGTGCTAATCTAATACATCTCTCTTCATTGCTAAAGTCTGGAAATTGATCCCACACATCCAATTTCATCTCTATAAGCATGTTGTGTTCCAGTTTTAGGGTGTATTCATCTCCAATTAACTCTTCAAACCACAATATGCATTACTTTCCATAAGTAGGCTCTTCCAATTTTCTATTAATATATTTTCTAATATCCAGTTGGGATAACAACAAGGGAAACTTTTAAAAATGCACCCAAAGGGTCGAGTTCTAGGGTTTTAATAGGATACTTCTTAAACTGCGGTTATGGTCTTTCTGAATTATCTACAACTCAAGGTGTATCCATCACATTTAATAGAATTCAAAAAATAATTAACAGAGTAATGTATAGCAATAATCACTTACCTTTCACCTACACACCAAAGCCAAATTCTAAAATTCTGCAGTATGGAAATGCTTTCGACTCTTCAAGCTTTCTCCACACTCTACTTCTTTTCTACAAATTTCTTTCATCGAATATTTTTTCTCTTTAATGTACTTAAATTTATTTTTCAATCCCATTCACTTCAGCAATAAATGCTTCAAATCATAGATAGAGTCCTCGGAATATGTGTACTTCTGTCAAATTTCAAACTCTACAATATTCCATCTTTGCACATGTCCACTTAAAATTCCTTTCCCAAGAGATCTTAAATTTGTTATTTTCAATAACTGTACATTTATGTCACAACATGACATCATGTATCAAAAGGGGATATTATTGCTCCCCCTTAGCCACTTCTTGGATTTAATTTTTGATTAGATTATCTACACCAAGGGACAATACAGATGAAATTGAAACTTCTGATTCTCCTTACTTCTTAGATTCTCCTACTTTTCTCCAAATCATTTCCATTTCCTTCTTAACCTATTCCAAATCAATCTTAATTATTAGTTCATATCTTTTTACCAAATAGTCCTTTTTCATATTTTTGCTTCTACAGTCTCTAGCAAGGTGTCTGGGTTTGTTGCAAATATAACAAACAACATTCTTCCATCCAATTTTTCCTTTATTCAATCCAAATCTACACTAATTAGCCTTGTGTCCAAATAAATTGTAGTGATAACAGTAACCTTTGAATGGATAGTTCATTTGACTTCTACATTCTATAGCTTTGTGTCCAATTCTATTGCACTTAAAACATTGACCGGTGGATGGTAGAGCATTTTGATTCATTACATCATTTTGTTTTACTTTATTTACACAATCTTCTATCCTATGTCCAAATCTATTACAAGAATAACAGATTCCATTAAAAGATAAGTGTTGTTATATGGAGCCTAATCAGACTCAGAGGTTAAATTTTTCCCTACTTTTATCAGGTTTGGGGGCAGCGCCCCTTGCGGGGTCCAGGGGAAGCATAAAAAAACCCTATTTTGTAACCGACATAATTCTTGATAAAATGACTAAGGGTTAGGTTTTCCATTGATATTGTATTGTAGCATTTGTAGTGTATTGAGTTGCAAGGATTATTGGTTGTAATCGATTCAATTTGTTGGATAATAACATTGGACTCTTTGTTGGTGGATGTATCCCAATTTTGGGTGAACCACATTAAAAATTGTCTCTCCCTGTCATTATTTATGTTTTTTTCATTCCTCTATTTAATCTTTACCTTCATTTAATTGATATCTTCTACATGCAATTCCTAACAATAAGTACCTTTGAGTATTAGGTTGTCTGATAGGAGTCATTCCGATACTCCTTCTTTGATTCTTGATTTTTCTATTATTACCTTGAGTATTTCTTTGATTGTCAAACTTGTTAGGGAATTGATTTTCTTTTGAACATTTCCCTTCTTTAAGTCCTAAACCACCTTTATCCTTAGAAGGTTTTTGTCCAGCAATTAGTTCATCCAGTCTTGTAAAACTTATTTTGAATTTTTCTTCATGTGCTCTTGCTTTCTCCAAGTCATACCTTAGGGTTGCCACTTCTTGTTCATGCTTTGTACATTCATCAACCTTGCTCTAAATTTCAACTTACTGATGGTCCTCAATTTGTCTCTTTTCTTCCACTTGCTCTCTCAATCCGGTGATGTCCTCATTTACTTTCTTCAATTGATCACTGACTTCTCTATGTCTTTCTTTCAATTTATTGATTTGTTCTCTCAGTTTCTTGATACACTCATTTGCTTCCTTGAGCCTTTCCTTCAAATTTTTTTTTTCTTCTTCAGCACTTTCAAGATCTTCAAGATCAATTTCAAGTTCTCCATTATTATCTAGGATATAGTCTTCTTCAATATGTTCAGCAAGAATCTCTTTCGAAGGAATAGGGAATCTCTTATCCACCATGTGTTCAAATTTCAAGATCTTCCTCAAGTTGTTAGACTTCTTAAGAGGAAGCAAGCTTTGATACCAATTGTTGAATACTCAGAATACTGAGAGGGGGGTGAATCAGTATTCCATTAAACCATTCAGCTATGAACCATCTAATTATTAAAGCATATCTAATTGCAATTAAGAATGACGACATTGAAAAGAAAATGACACCATAAGACACATCAACACTATATTTTCTACATGGAAAACCCAAAATGGGAAAAACCACGGTGAGGATTAACTCACAATATAATATATCTGGATATATAATATTACAATGGCTCACTACTAGGACTCACTATCCTTGAAGACTCAGCCTAAAATAATTTACAAAATAGAGTACAACTCACTTCCAAGAGGTGAACTGAGATAGAATGCACCTTCCTTGTGCTAGAGATCAATTCCAGTAAAGTACCAAATACAAAACACTTCTTTGTACAATTATTTCTGCTCATATATACAATTTCATGCATTCACACTCTCTTACTTTCATCCTTTATCTATTTCACATATTCTTCCTTTCTTATGCTTCTCAAAAATGTCTTACATATATACCATATACATTTGCATTCACTAATTAGGTTGGCCTAATTAGAGTAGCTCCATTTCAATCCAAAATTAACTCTATCATCATTATCTTCAAAACATTTTCAACTTCGCACCCAACACAAGCTTGTAATATATGATATCAGTCCGCACAAACCTAAGATAGATCCAATTAGCATTTGTAACACATATTTAAACTCCTTAACACCAATTCATAATTAGGTCAGCCAAAGTTAGACCTAAAATATCAAAGACTTCAAATGTATATGCAATTTTCCAAGCATGTAACACCAAAACTTGTTAACACATCGAATTCCCCTTTAGACGACATCAAGTAACTTATCTTCAACTCCACAAGAGAAAAAAATTAATCATGAGAGAATGTGAAATCTCCCACATCAATGTGTTGTATATATACTATAATTCTCAAAGCAAAAGACTGTTACCCATATCTTCTAAATGCATTCGCATATTATCACAAAACTTCAAGGTAAGATGAATCTTGTAGTCTTGAATCTATGTACAAAGTCTTGCAATGATATCTTTCAATGAGGTAGAATACAGACCAAAAAACTAACAGATTGAACTAGTATATAAACAAAACATTAATTTTACCAAACTATTGGTAACTGTATCTTTCCAACCGTATAACCAAGTCAATCAAAATCTTTTCAGAAGATGCACATGATTTCAAGATAGAACATATTATTAGCTTCTAAAAAAATCTTACAAAATAAGATAATCCAGACCAAAATATTGGATTAGCAAACTTTCAATACCGGATTAACATAGCTCGACCCATTATCACCAGAGTAACTATCGATCTATACAAGTAATGTACGTCAAAGAAAATATTTCAATTTCCATTGTTGACATCAATGACAACCTTCCAATTTCCAACAATATCACTAATCAACAATACCTCCCATACCACCACTTGAAATGTTTTCTACAGCGCATAGGGAAAGTGATTTATAATTCATTCCTCAACCTATGTACATGGAAGAACCTATTCATAACAATCGCAATGAGCTCATACCACTTAATGATCCTCCATCCTATGAAAACAAAGTCATTGATACACCTGTTAGTTTGGAACAATACTATGGCCAAAGCTTTATGATCTTGATAAAACAAGGATGTGATACAAATAATGACATGAAATCCATAGCCTTTTGAAATAAATACCATTTGAGGATACAAAAGGCATAGGCTATCAAGGTCCTCCACCTTTATATCAAACATTTGTACCATCCTCCAAAGTGTGAAAGATACATGGTCCTATTAGAAAAGGCTTATTACCTAATCCACAATTAGGATTCATTATATTACCACCTATACATGAAAGAAGAGATAGCAAACACAAGAATAAAAACACGTCCTTTTGTGTGTTTCACAGGACATTTGGACACACTACTAATGAATGCCATGTTTTAAGGAAGAAATTGGAAGAGTTAGATCCTTAAATGATAAATTTGATAGGATAATATATTAAATGAAATTCATTGTTTCTCCCCACCATGTGGTAATTGTAATGTCACATGATACTCATTACCATGCATGGGGGCATAAATTTTATTTTATGCAATCATATTTCGTTTTGCAAGGAGCAATTTGTTATCATTCATCATGGCTCATCATTATCCCTACACTTGGTGGGCAAGGGTTAGATAGCTTTTTGTTAGGTGAATTCCTTGCCACAAGGGATCCCTTTGTATCTCCTTAAAATATTAGTTTAGCAAGTACACTAACATTTTAATTCTTGCATAGGAAATGGTCCCTTTTTAGTGATGATATCATACATCTCCTATAAATTGTTACCTCATTAATAATTCATATCACATGAATGTCTACCAAAGTGTGGCCTTCTTAATCTATGTTAGTGTCTCCTTTGTGTGGTATTAGACTCAATATCCCCTAAAAGCCTGACTTTTACTAGCATTCCATGTTCCCTTTAGTGGTAATACTATGATCAGTATCCCCTAAAGTGTGATCTTTCACTCCATGATTTGTCCTCTCTTAGCGGTGGTATCATGTGTGATACTTCCTAAGGTATTACCTCCCATGTTTTGAGCAATGCCCCTTGATATTTGCGATATGCCTCTTATGGTGGTGTTGTTTATAACACCCCCTGAGTTGTGGCTTTATGACATTCATCCCCTATGACATTAAATTTTGTGCACCCCCTGAGGTGATTTTGCATTCATTCCTTGTGACATTAAATTTTGTGCACCCCTTGAGGTGATTTTTCATTCATCCCCTATGACGTTAAATTCTGTGCAACCCTTGACGTGATGTTTGTTCATTCCCTATGACGTTAAATTTTGTGCACCCACTGAGGTGATTGTTCCATCCCTTATAACATTAAGCTTTATGTTCTCCCTAAAGTGTAATTTGCAAGATAGTCCATGGATTTGGCATAACACAACTTGTTGATTCATGAACTTGAAAACCCTTTTTGACATGGCCACCTAGCATAACACAAATTGCTTTCTAGTGGAGCCGTGTGTTTCATGAGTTTCTTATCATAACATAGCTTGCTATCCTTGTGGAACCCATCATATTGCATGGACACCTAGCATAGCATAACTTGCTAGCCAGTAGATCCATTTAGATCATGATGACTTGGCGTAGCACAACTTGCTAGTCCTCATGAGAGAATTCGCTTGTCTAACACACATTCCAGATATGACATTTGATATTTGAGATAAATTTAAGACTAAGGTCTCTTTGGCTGACCGACTTGAGTCCTTTTAGTACTAACCTTGTGTTTTTATTTTTATGTGTTTCTTATGTTTGCATTTATGTTCAAATTATGTTTGCATTATGCATTATGTTGTGGTCATGTATGTTTTGCATTGACATGTTGCATTTCATACATGTGTGTTCCTTTTCTCTTGTGTTGGTTTGTGTTGTCACATAAATTGTACCCTACTAAACATGGGGTTCAACATTCCAATGACACAATGAAAATAACCTCAAGGTGTGAGACCTTGCAGTTGAGGTTAGATCATTAGAGAAGGTTGGATTCCTCTCAAAACTTAGATGCAACAATACTAGTCCAACCCAGCATTGGATAACTCCACACTAATCCCAATCTACAAAATATAGAAGGAAACGGGAGAAGAGGATGTTGAAAATTAGAAATATGGTGATGCATCGAGGTTGAATATGTTTCTTACTGCTCCTGATTGTACAGAGTATCAAAAAACCACTGAATATGTTTACACAATTCCCTATTTCATCAGTTCTATAAGAAAGAATGAAGGTTGTGGTTTGAAAGATCAAAAGAGGTAGGAATTACCCACAATCAACACTTACAACAAGTTAGCACAATCATACAACTCATAAGAATGATTAAAGGTCATGCATACATAGAGGTATCAAATGTTACACAAGACACAAGCATTGGGAAGAGGTAAAAATACTAATTTTATTAACTCAAAGGCATGAAAGCCAATTTTATAGTTGCATAATGCAAAAATAACATAAGTTTTGCAAATAAAACCTAGGGAAGAACCCTTAAAATGAATATAGTGCTTTCCTTTATAGCTCAGGCATAACTCAAAAATCGTGCCTAGGAAGAAAGACCAACACTCAACACCCATGCCTTCACATTGAATGTTGTACCAAACGTGATTGAAATCTCTTGTGAATTCATCAATCTATGAATAAATCATGTTAGAAGAGATAACAACAAGGAATAAATGAGTATGGATTCCACTAAATATACTTGTAGTAGTTAGGAGGTGAATTAAATTTTGTCCTTGAAGCCTCAAAATCAAATCAAGTAGTTGGGAAAGTCATTTGAGCATTAATGGCATTTTCGATTAGAAAACACATCATTTCATAGTATTGTCAAACTTTTGGGCCCAAAAGAACTATTTAGCCAAACATTAAATGGTCCAAATCCCCAAAAGAGCATCTTCTTTGGACATCGAGCATCGAGCCTACCAAAGAACACTTTTTGAAAGGCTAGATAGAATAACATCACAATCTTGAAAATTAGAGGAAACCTCGTCAGGCATCGGGCATCGGGCATACCTATACTACATAACACTTATCAGGCATCAGGAATTGGGCCTAATGCTTGCTATAAGAAGGGAAGGGATAATGGCACAAGATTTGAAGGTTGGCAGGGAGATTGGAAGATTGTAGAAGAAAGAGTTCAATATCGAGAGTCGGGATTCGAGGATAGGATTATGGCTTATCACAAAATGTGATAAGGAATAGTATAGGGACCTAATACTAGTTGTTCAAAGGTAATACATTAGAGCTCATAGGTTGGGATGAAAAACTTATGTCTTACTGTAAAGATAAGACAAAAGTTAGATGGAAGGCCAAATCATCGAAAGTATTGGGGATCGGGAGGAAGGCCCAATGCTTAAGATGAAAAGATGATAAGTAAGGAAGAATGCCAATCCTCGAAGTCTAAAACTTTGACTTAGTCAAATTTTCAAGGATTTCATTAGGGTTTCGGTGATCGGGGGTATAATGGCTTGTAAAAGGAAAGTGATAGATAAAGCATGCAGGTATGCAGGTAAGCGAAAGCTTGAAAGTCTAAAACTTCGACACAACCAATTTTGGGATTTTTTCAAGGTATAATTCATGCAAGATAGCCCATATAGGATCTCTCAGATCAGTTTTTATTGATGGGTCATATAAGGTGGCATGAAATGTCAACATTTTGGTGATTTTTGTGAGATGATTGCCTATTAATTGTGGAATCTAGGGGCCTTATTAGTCCATTGGGAATAGAAATCATAAGGGGAACCTATAACAACCAAGATTGAATATGTTGATGCAACGAGATTGAATGTTTCTTACTACTCGTGATTGCATAGAGTATCAAAAAACCACTGAATATGCTTACACAATTCCCTATTTCATGAGTTTTATAAGAAAGAATGAAGTCTGGGGTTTGAAATATGGTGATGCACCGAGATTAAATATGTTTCTTACTGCTCGTGTGGTGCAGGAGCACCTACACCACAACATCAAATTTTGATTATTTGAATGAATAGTAGGTTGGTGCTAGTATCTTTGAGTTTATTTTGTCTAAATAAGGTCTAGTAGACCAATCTTCTATGTACTTAGGAAATTTGTGGGCTAAGGTGGTCAAAATGTGTAAGAATGCAATCTTGCACAAAAGTTGCTTTTGTAGCCTCTAAGGGAAAAATCTTAAATTTACACATGGATAGGAAAGAGTGGGATCATGATATTGTAATAAGGCTATTTTAAAGCCTTTAGTTTAGTTTTAGGAGTTATAAGTTACAAACATTGCACAATATTTTGATATACTTGTAAAGGTGACAAATTGTGTAAATGGGGGGTAATTATTCTTCCAACAGTCATGGTGGTTTGAAAACCAGTTGAAAGGGGTAGTTGGTTAGTGGTTGTGTTGGAGAGGCCTTTAAAAGGCATGAATACATCATTGTAAGGGGTTGATATGTGATTGAAGGATTTGCCAATAAAAAATTTGTGTTTGCTTTCAAATTTTATGTGTTCTTTCTTATTCTATAGGCCTGTATGGGCACATACAGTTAGCTTAGGTTATGAAATCCCTTCTAAACTTTGAATATTTGTATTAGAACTATTTTGTGTTTGATTTGAAGGCATTTGGTGGTGTTTGAGTTAGAAATCTCTTATTTTCTAAAAAACAGACCGAGATACCCTATTTTGGGGGTTTTGGTGATAAAGACATGTTTTGAGGGCCCTCACATGACTGTACTTACTATGACAAGTGTGAAGGTTCCAAATAATTCTATATAGTATGTAGGATCTTGTGGTTTGGCACTGAAAAGGAAATAAAGAAGATGCATTACTATTCTTGTTGTTTGTGAAAGGAAACATATGAAAAATGGAGGTTCTATGTTAGGGTTTTGTGAATCAATGTTGCAATTAAGTTTTTGATGGTGTAGAAGGTCTGTATAGACCCTATTACAATTTTTTGATGCTTTGGTTGATGCTTAGGAGCTTGTTATTGTGGAAAAATAGTGAAACCCTAGGTTCTTGCATGTAAATGGAGGGTTTAACAGATCAGACATGTAGAAGCCTTGTAGCAGCAAACAAATTGGAAAATTTGGAGTTTTGACACATGTATATTGACTATTTGAAGAGTTTTTGCAGAGGGCAGGCATTTCAGAGGCACTTTGTTTGTAAAATAGGGCTAATCTTGTAACCTTTTTGTAGGGAAATTTGAGGGTTCTTCATGATGTTGCAAAGAAACCTTGAATGTTTGGTTTGGGATTGCATTAGGAGTTGAAAGGATGTTAGAATGGTGTTGAAATGGTATTTTAGTGGCCTTCTCTAAAAGATAAGCCAAGTTGTTGAGTTTTGAAGTCTTTACCCTTGTTGATGTTAATTGATCCAAGATGGTTGAGTGTGTCATCAAAGGTTGTTGTTTTACTGAAGTCTAATCTATTTGAATCTTCTCCACCTTGGCTTTGTATCATAGTGGTATCAGAGTAGGGAGTATTTTTTTTTTAATTTTATAGGTTGAAGAAGAAGGTGAAGAGGCAAGGTTGACAAAATGCCTCCAAAGAACAAAGATATGGCTAAAGAGATGAAGGAGATGAAAGAAAGACATGCTAAGGAACTCAGAGAGTTGGAAGAGAGAATCATAGCCTTGGAGACAAACAAAAGAAGGGATGTTGAAGAGGGAAGTGCGATAGATGAAGAGGAAGATGATGAGTTTGAAGAAGTGGAAGAAGAGATTACTCCAAAGGATCAAAGAATTGCAAAGTTGTTGGCAGTGAAGGATGACAAGCCTAAGGTAAAAAATTGATGTTCCTAAATATGGTGGAAATTTAAATGATGAAGAACTACTTGACTGGATTGTTGCATTAGATAATCATTTTGAATGTGATGAGGTTCTTGAGGAGCAAAGAGTAAAGATTGTGAAGACCAAGTTGCAAGGCCATGCTTTGGTATGGTGGGACTGCTTTCAATCAGAGAGGAGGAAGCAAGGAAATTCTAAAGTTACCTCATGGGACAAGATGATATCAAAATTCAAAGGCAAATTCTTACCCAAGGATCATCAAGTTCAATTGTTTAAGAAATTGCAAAGCTTAAGACAAAGGGAAATGGATATTAAGTCTTATACTGAGGAATTTTATAAATTGAGTGTAAGATCTGGTCATCATGAGAATGAAGATGAAAAAGTTGCAAGATATATGGGTGGTTTAAGGTTAAACATACAAGATGAATTGGTTTTGGCTAACCCTAGAACTGTAGAGGAATGTTATCAGATGGTAATTAGGGTGGAGGAGAAAATGAAGAGAAGGAAAGACTAAGTAGTTAAAGGCAGAGGTAATGCATCAAGAGGAAGAGGATCTATGCCTAGTTCAAAGCCAACCAATGATAATCAAGAAGATGTCATGAAAGGACAAGAGCAATCTGATTTTAGAGGTGGATGGAGAGGCACAAGGAGCAAATTTGGTGGAGGTAGGATTTCTAACAAAAACTTTTCAGGTAGATGTTACACTTGAAATGAATTTGGCCACCCATCCTTCAAATGTCCTGAGAAGATTGGTGCTTCATCAAGTGGAAGTAAAGGAGAAAAAAGGGTACCACTTGTACAAGAGGATGAAGTGGAGAGCACTGGTTCATCAAGCCATCCTACTAATCCTGAGTTTGGAGAAGCCTTGATGTTACACAAAAAAAATTTGAAGACTTCCAAATAAATGGAGCCATTGCATAGGAAGAGGCTATTCAAAACCACTTGCAAGAGTAAGGGAAAGCTATGTAAAGTAGTGGTCGATTCTGGTTCAACTAAAAATATGATTTCTTGTGAAATGGTAAATAAGTTAAGTTTGAAAAGGATTCCTCATGACTTACAAGGTATCTTGGTTAAGTAATGGTCAATCTTTATTAGTAAATGAGCAAGCTATTATAGATTTCCAAATTGTTGAGTATAAAGATAGTGTTATTTGTGACATTCTTCCAATGGACTATTGTCCTTGGAAGACCATGGTAGTATGATAGGTGTGCTATGTATGATGGAAGAGAAAATAGGTATACCATAATGAAAGATGGTCATAAGTTTGTTTTTAACTCCTTGGGTAGGAGATGAGAAGGGTAAGGCTAAAGTGATCATGTGTGGGGGTAAGGAGCCTCTAAATGTTGTGAAAGAAATTAAAATTTTTGATGTTTTGAATAAGTGTAGGTCTGAAAGTGCAGGAACATCAGGTATAAAGGAAAATACAGAGGTAAAGGAGGTAAGGACATTGGGTTTTCAAGAGAATGTGCTAGTAGGAGCCATTGAGTTCCCTGTGGTTAAGGGTAGGTTTGGAAAAAAAACAAAATTTGTAGGCATAACAATACAAAATCCTAATATAATAGTGCCAAGGCATCTTGGTGGAGTAGACGATCAAGGGCAGGAAACATAGAATCTTAAGGACAAGTGGTAGACATGTACATGAGAGGCAAGTGAAGTTAGATCAAAGGAATGATAATACCAGTTTTTTTGCAGGTATCCAGCATGGTAAACACCCAAAGGGTGGACAAAGGAGGCTGATTGTAGATCTGAGAACAAAGGAAAGACAAAATGTTTGTAGGAATACATTTCAAGGTGTTGGAAGTTCAGGGAAATTTGTAGATCCTGTGTACATGCATCAGTGGAGTGCATTTGGAAACCAATGGAGTTTTTGTGATGCTTGGAGACAGTGGTATCTACACCAACTCATGAGGCCTGAGTTTCTTTTAGGGGGGGTGTATGGTGCAGGAGCACCTACACCACAACATCAAATTTTGATTATTTGAATGAATAGTAGGTTAGTGCTAGTATCTTTGTGTTTATTTTGTCTAAATAAGGTTTAATATACCAATATTATATGTACTTAGGGAATTTGTGGGCTAAGGTGGTCAAAATGTGTAAAAATGCAATCTTGCACAAAAGTTTCTTTTGTAGCCTCTAAGGGAAAAATCTTAAATTTACACATGGATAGGAAAGAGTGGGGTCATGATATTGTAATAAGGCTGTTTTCAATCCTTTAGTTTAGTTTTAGGGGTTATAAGTTACAAACATTGCACAATATTTTGATATACTTGTAAAGGTGACAAATTGTGTAAATGGGGGGTAATTATTCTTCCAACGGTCATGGTGGTTTGAAAACTAGTTGAAAGGGGTAGTTGGTCGATGGTTGTGTTGGAGAGTCCTTTAAAAGGAATGAATACATCATTGTAAGGGGTTGATACGGGATTGAAGGATTTGACAATAAAATTTATGTGTTTTCTTTCAAATTTTTTGTGTTCTTTCTTATTCTGTAGGCCTATATGGGCACATACAGTCAGCTTAGGTTATGAAATCCCTTCTAAACTTTGAATATTTGCATTAGCACTATTTTGTGTTTGATTTGAAGGCATTTGGTGGTGTTTGAGTTAGAAATATCTACTTTTTCTGAAAATAGACCGAGATACCCTATTTTGGTGGTTTTGGTGATAAATACAATGTTTTGAGGGCCCTCACATGATTGTACTTATTGTGACAAGTGTGAAGGTTCCAAATAATTTTGTATAGTATGTAGGATCTTGTGGTTTGGCACTGAAAAGGAAATAAAGAAGATGCATTACTATTCTTGTTGTTTTGTGAAAGGAAACATATGAAAAATGGAGGTTCTATGTTAGGGTTTTGTGAATCAATGTTGCAATTAAGTTTGTGATGGTGTAGAAGGTCTATACATACCCTATTACAAATGTTTGATTCTTTGGTTGATGCTTAGGAGCTTGTTATTGTGGAAAAATAGTGAAACCCTAGGTTCTTGCATGTAAATGGAGGGTTTAACGGATCAGACATGTAGAAGCCTTGTAGCAGCAAAAAAATTGGAGAATTTGGAGTTTTGACACATGTATATTGACTATTTGAAGAGTTTTTGTAGAGGGCAGGTGTTTCAGAGGCACTTTGTTTGTAAAATAGGGCTAATCTTGTAGCCTTTTTGTAGGGCAGTTTGAGGGTTCTTCATGATGTTGCAAAGAAACCCTGAATGTTTGGTTTGGGATTGCATTAGGAGTTGAAAGGATGTTAGAATAGTGTTTAAATGGTATTTTAGTGGCCTTCTCTAAAAGATAAGCCAAGTTGTTGAGTTTTGAAGTCTTTAACCTTGTTGATGTTAATTGATCCAAGATGGCTGAGTGTGTCATCAAAGGTTGTTGTTTTACTGAAGTCTAATATGTTTGAATCTTCTCCACCTTGGCTCTGCATCATCAAAAAACCATTGAATATGCTTACATAATTCCCTGTTTCATCATTTTTATAAGAAAGAATGAAGGTTGGGGTTTGAAATATCAAAAGAGGTAGGAATTACCCACAATCAACACTTACAACAAGTTAGCACAATCATACAGCTCATAATAATGATGAAAGGTCATGTGTACATAGAGGTATCAAATGTTACACAAGACACAAGCATTAGGAAGAGGTAAAAATACTAATTTTATTAACACAAAGGCATGAAAGCCAATTTTATAGTTGCATAATATAAAAATAACATAAGTTTTGCAAATAAAATCTAGGGAAGAACCCTTAAAATGAATACAGTGCTTTCCTTTATAGCTCATACATAACTCAAAAATCATGCCCAGGAAGAAAGACCAACACTCAACACCCATTCCTTCACATAGAATTTTGTTCCAAACGTGTATTGAAATCTCTTATGAAATCATCGATCTAGGTATAAATCACATTAGAAGGGAAAACAACAAGGAATAAATGACTATGGGTGCCACTAAATCTACTTGCGGTAGTTAGGAGGTGCATTAAATTTTGTCCTCAAAGCCTCAAAATCAAATCAGGCAGTTGGGAAAGTCATTTGAGCATTAATGGAATTTTTGGTTAGAAAGCACATCATTTCAGAGTATTGTCAAACTTTCGGGCCCAAAAGAACCACTCAGCCAAACATTAAATGGTCCAAAGCCCCAAAAGAGCATCTTCTTTAGACATCGAGCATCGAGCCTACCAAAGAACACTTTTCGAAAGGTTGGATAGAATAACATCACAATCTTGAAAATTAGAGGAAACCTCGTCAAGCATCAGGCATCGAGCATACCTATACTACATAACACTTATCAAGCATCAAGAATTGGGCCTAATGCTTGCTATAAGAAGGGAAGGGAGAATGGCACAAGATTTGAAGGTTGGCAGGGAGATTGGAAGACTGTGGAAGAAAGATTTCAATATTGGGAGTCAGGATTCAAGAACAAGAATTATGGCTTATCACAAAATGTGATAAGGAATAGTATAGGGACCTAATACCAGTTGTTCAAAGGTAATACATTAGAGGTCAAAGGTTGGGATGAAAAACTTATGTCTTATTGTAAAGATAATACAAAAGTTAGATGGAAGGCTAGATCATTGAAAGTATCAGGGATTGGGAGGAAGGCTCAATGGTTAAGATGAAAAGATGGTAAGAAGTAAGGAAGAATTCCAATCCTCAAAGTCTAAAAATTTGACTTAGTCAAATTTTCAAGGATTTCATTAGGGCTTCGGTGATCAGGGAGTATAATGGCTTGTAAAAGGAAAGTGATAGATAAGGCATGTAGGTATGCAGGTAAGTGAAAGCCTGAAAGTCTAAAACTTTGACACAACCAATTTTGGGATTTTTTCAAGGTATAATTCATGCAAGATGGCCCATATAGGATCTCTCAGATCAGTTTTTATTGATGGATCATATAAGGTGGCATGAAATGTCAACATTTTGGTGATTTTTGTGAGATTATTTCCTGCTAATCATGGAATCTAGGGGCCTTATTAGTCTATTGGGAATAGAAATCATAAGGGGAACCTATAACAACCAACTTGCCTCAAAAAAAAACAAAACAAAATAACATGTGCATGCTTGCACTTGGTGGAAAATAAAGATAACTAGATCATACATTCTCCTAAGGAGAACATAGAGTGTGTAGCAATAGTTATTAGAAAAGTAGCAACTAAGATAATATGTACATGAATTCTCAAAACCTCTCAGAAATAAGGTTTGAGATGAATTCCATTAACTGGAATTGGGAGAACCTCGCCATCCAGCCTAAAGAGATGAAATGTATTGTCCCCATTATAGCTAGTGATGATAAATGGACCACTCTAAATGGCATAAAATTTGGTATACCTTCCAAATTTGGCTCTATCTGTATCCCATTTTAGTACCAAACCTCCCTCTTGGAACACTTTGTGGATAGATTTCTTGTCAAAATTTATTTTGACCTATGCTTGATGAGTCTCAAGGGTTTGCATAGCCTTTTTTTTGGTCTCTTCTAACTCCAATAGCTATGCCAACCTCACTATCATGACATTATTTTCCATTAATTCTATTTGATTTGCTAACTCAAGAGAAGGAAACTCTAGTGATAATGGTAACCTTGCCTCCCTTCCATAAACCAGCATGAAAGGGTAATTTCCAATAGATCTCTTGGGAGTGATCCTGTTAACCCAAAGGGATGTCTTCAATTTTCCATGCCAAAACCTCTAATTATCCTCAATAGAACTTTTAATTATCCTAATGAGATTTTTGTCTGAAGAGTCAACCAGGCCATTTCCCTAAGGGTAGTAATAATTTGACGAGTTTTTCAAGTGTATACCATACCTAACTTCCCAATCACTTATTTGGGTACCAACAAAAGCTTTGGCATTATAAGAGATGATGGTAGAAGGTTCACTAAGGTTATATCAATGAAAAAAGAGTTGTATGGGTCACTAAGGTTATGGATTATGGCATTGATATACAACTCTTTTTCATTGATATCCCTGCTCAAAAGGAAATCTTTGATATTTGCATGGGGAACCATCAACTAGATTTTATTACTAGATAACATGTGTCTGAATTTTCTCAATACCCTAAAACAACAAGGACATGCTTCTTAACATAGCTATAATTGATCTCATAATCTTTAAGTCCTTCATTGAAGAAGGCAATGGGCTGCTCCACATTTTCATTTTTTAGTTGTGTCAATACAACTAATATACTTTCTTCTCCTCCAAAGGTGTAAATAATGAAGTCCTTGTCATAGTTGGGATTAACAAGGGTAGGAGCTTGAGAAATTTCTTTTTTGATAGCATCAAAGTTATCCTTCCCTTCTTTGGTCCAAATTAATATTGTAAGGAAGCTAAGGTAGCGAAACAACTTCCTACACTAATCTTGAGAGGAGAATAATGCAAAAAATTACAAATCTTTTCAACAATTATAGAAACTTTAAAAAAAAAAAACATAAATATCATGCATACCACAACACAATGATTTGCATGGGGAAAACCCTTTCGAGAGAAAAACTCCACACTTCAAAATTCACCCAATATATCATTCAGAAATCACAAAGATTACAATATACTTGCAGAGAAAGCTTCTCATAGGAGTATCACCACTAGAGATCTAGAGACAACATGATTGCTATCAAACTCTTAGAATACATCACCATATCGCAGTTGTAATACAACACCCTCATAAAATAGGGTTAGCTTCTAGGGAAAGATAAGCCAACAAAATATCTACCATAAGATCTAAAACCTAATAATGAGCAGTCCAAATTTATAATATATCATTAATTTAATGTATGTTGGCCATTTAAGAGTTTTTTTTAACAAAAAAAAATTAACATAACATGCATCCCACTCCTCCCCTCCACCATGTGCTCCCATTGTATATTACACCTATCAGTGTAACTAGGAAATATATATAAATATACATACATACATACATACATACATACATACATACATACATGCATACATACATATATATATATATATATATTAAATACATCCTATCAACAATAAACCTTTTATAATTACAAGGTTGAGACACATTTTTCTAACAAATCTCCCACTTGTCAAACACCTTGCAAGAGCAACAGGAGGGAGTTAACATCATCTCTTAATTGCTAGGGGCTTAAAGGCCCATGGTCTCTGAACACCATCTAAACTTCTCTATGCTCACAGGATTAGTTAAAGAATCATCAACATTCATCAAAGTATCTACTTTAACAAGCTTCTCCCTACCATCTTCAACCTTGTACATCAATGTGCTTGCTCCTGGCATGAAATGTTAGGTTCTTAGTTAGATATATCACAATCTAACTGTCACAATAAATTGCCACTGCACCTTGTTTTATTCTAATATCTAAATATAATATCTTAAGCCAAATGGATTCTTTAAAAGCATGAGTATCTTCCATATACTTAGCTTTATTAGTGGACAAAGCAACCACAACCTATTGCTTACTTATGCAACTAATTGCACCACCAAATAAAGTAAACATATATGCACTGGCGGATCATCTTCTATCAACATCACCTACCCAATTTGAATCCAGATAACCATGAATATTAAGGGAAATCCCATCTTCATTCAAATTCCTATGATAACACAAGGAATACTTTGAGGTACCACACAAATATCTGAAGACTCTTTTAACTACATCCCAATGAACTCTACGAGGATTAAACATATATCTGGAAAGAAATCCCACAACTTGGGTAATGTCTGGTCTAGTACAAACCATAGCATACATCAAACTTCCAACTACACTCTGGTAAGAAACTCTGCTAATTTCTTCCATCTTTGATGGGGATGTTGGACAATCTAAAATAGATAACTTTTTTCTAGTTGAAACAATAACACACAATGGTCTACAATCCTACATGTTAAACCTCTGTAAAATTGAATTGACATACTTACTTTGGAAAAGCCATAGCTTTTTGTTCACTCTATCTCTTTTAATTTTTGTCCCAAGAATGTATCTATCTACACCAAGATCTTTCATTTCAAATTTAGCATCAAGTTGAGATTTCAGTTCTAAAATCATACCTTTCCCTTTGCCAATAAATAACATATCATCAACATATAATGCAATAAACAAGAAATAATCACCATCAATTTTATATTAAATACAATGATCTAATTTAGAATTCTCAAATCCAAAACTTAACACATATGTACATCAAATTTCCAGTACCACATCCTAGGACTCTATTTTAGGCCATACAAAGATTTCTTCAGTTTACAAACTAATTTACTTTTACCTTTCACCACATAGTGCTCTGGTTGTGTCATATAAATATTCTCCTCCAAGTCACCATGGAGGAAGGTAGTTTTCACATCCATTTTCTCAACCTATAAATCATAAGCAATAGCAATAGAAATCAAAAATCTAATGGATGCCATTTTTGCAATAGGAGAAAATATCTCACCATAATCAACACCCTCAACTTGAGAGTAACCTTTCGCAACCAACCTTGCTTTGTACTTCACAATACCTCCATCTAAACCAATCTTTTTCTTGAACACCCATTTACAACCAAAAAAATTTTGTCCTTCAGGTAATGGTACAAGATCTCATGTATCATTCTTTTTCAAATTTTTCATTTCTTTATCCATGGCAATCTTCCAAGATTCTGCATCATTCATACCTAATGCCTCTTCTACACATCTAGGTTCATCCATGTTAGTATTTAAAGCAAAAATACATCTCCAATCATTAGGTGAATACCTTTTAGGTGGTTTTCTATTCATTGTAGACCTACGAACAAGCTAAGTTGGAGGTTATTCTTCCTCTTCTAAAGATTCAGAGCTAGATGAGCTCTCCTCAACTTCTTGTCTATCCATGGGTCTCAATTCAACTTTCTCAGGTGTAGAAGGAAATTGAATCACAACTTCTTGTTTGCTTTGTTCTGGTTGCAATGAAACAAAAGAAGGCTTATTTTCTCTAAAAATAACACTTGTACTATATATTACCTTTTGTGCAACAAGATCCCAATGCTTGTATCATTTCACATAGTAATTGTATCCAATGAAGATACATTTCACAAACTTGTTCTCTAACTTTGTTCACTTCTCCTTTAGAACATCTGCATATGCCTTGCAACCAAAAACTCTAATATGTCTTAATGAAATCTTGTGACCCGACCATGCCTTTATAGGAACTTTATCAATAAGAGCTAATGTATGAGACCTGTAAATTAGGTAACAAGTAGTGGCAACAACTTCAACCCAAAACCTTTGTTCTAGACCAACACCATTCAACATACGCCTAGCCTTTTCCATCAATGTCCTATTCATTCTTTCTGCAACTCCATTTTTTTATGGAGAATATGGAGTTTTTTTTTTTCTATGAATACCGCAATATTTACATAATCTATCAAAATCATTACAGAAAAATTTTCCACCATTATCAATCCTCAAAAAAAAAAAAAAAATCTCCAAGTCTGTAACTTAACCATTGCTTTAAATTCTTTAAATTGACTAAAAACTTTAGATTTACTCTTTAGAAAATATACCCATGTCCTTCTACTATAATCATAAATAAATGAAACATAATATGTGGATTTACCAATTGAAGGAACATCTACATGACCAAACACATCATAATGAATAAGATCCAATACACCACAATATTTATGAAAACTCAAGTAAAACTGAACACGGTTTTGTTTTCCATAAATACAATACTCACAAAAATCAAATTCAAGATTATAATCAAACAAATCTTCAACAAGGTTTTTATTTTTCAAGGCCCTTAGACCCTTTTCTCCAATGTGGTCGAGTCTTTAGTTCCATAACATAGTTTTCTTTGTAGGTAAATTTGATTCAGAAGATAGAGCAATCTTGGGTACCCAAAAGCCATGATCATTTACTAAAGATGAAACCCTCACCTCTTCCACAGACTTTCTTTTCATAGAAGTACTATTGCACTCAATAGTGCATGCATCAAGCTTATACAATGTGCCATATCTAACACCTCTAGAAATCACCATAGCACCTCTAACCATCTTACATCCTGCATCAGAAAATACTACCTGCACACTTGCATCTATTAGTTTTCTCACATACAAATTTTGTGCTAATCCAAGGATATGCAACACACCATTAATCCTTTTTATTCTACCATTAGGAAACCTAATTCTAACTTTAAAACAAACAACAATATTTAAATAAGAATCATCACCCAATTACACCTCACCTCCATCAAATTCTTTATATTTAGAAAACCAATCTCTATTAAAGGTCATATGGAAATATGCACCTAATTCAATTAACCATGCATCATTACCTACACGAGTTTCCAAAGCTGCAATTAATGCATTACCATCTTACTTCTCAGACTTAGAATCATAATCAAATCTCTTATTTTTCTTTTTCTTTTCTTCTTTGCATTCCTTACGAATATGTCCAAGCTAAATAACTTTGGACTTGGATTTGTAATGCTTCTAATTATTCTTGCATTTTTCCTTAGGTCTTCCACAAACATTTAGGGCCTCCTTGTTATTGATGGATACCTTTCTCCACATCTCTTCAAAAATAAAAGAACCTACCACATCTTTAGTCTTCAAAACAATAGTACTCCCAATAGCCATAACAAGAGAATCCCATGAATCAAGCAAAGAACAAAGCAATATCTGAAATTTCTCCTCCTTATCCATTTTGACACCAACCAATTCCAATTGATCCACCAACATATTGAATGCTTCTAGGTGGTCTATGATTCATCCATCCTCTTCCATTCTCAAGGAATACAATTTCTTCCTCAAGAGAATCTTGTTCACTAAATATTTGGCGTGATACATCTCACCAAGTTTCTTCCATAGTTTCTCTATAGTGGTCTCTTCACAAACATTGATTAAAATAGAGTCTACCAAGCACAATCTAATTAGAACCTTGGCTTTACAGTCCATAACTTCATATTGAGGATCCAAAGTAGGATCTGAATATCTTGAAACTTTCTCATCAACAACATCCTACAGATCTCGATCTATCAATAGATCCTCCATCTTTAGCTTTCACATCTCAAAATTATATCCAAAAAAATTATCCACCTCTATTCTCCTTGATAA
>VDFB02371354.1:216858-360596 GCA_007258455.2 Sequoia sempervirens
GATCTCTAGAGCCAGTAAGCAAGCTCTTGTAGTTGACTTACATAGGATAAAGTTTTAAAAGCGGCATTTGACATTAAAGGGGAGTATCCCTAGTCTTGATGTCAGCACTGTTTTTTTCTTACAACATTTGTGTAGTTTGTTAGGTTTGGATTTATGGGAGATTATGAAGAAATCTGAACTATTGAATCTATCCTCAAATCTATTAATTCTAATTTCTTGGCACTCATCCCAGAGATAGGAGAGGCCTTTAAACAAAAGGATATTAGGCCTATATCTCTATTCAATAGCCAATAGGTTAAACTCACCCACAGATAGTCTTATTGTGTTTTTGCGCAAGAGCTTGCTCATTCCTTATTGGTAAATGATTGAAAATGCATGATCATTAAATTGGATATTGTTGTAAAATTTGCAGAGGTGTCTATGCAATCATCCAATGGTACAAGACTGTTGAACGTTGGATATGGAACACAACAGTTGTTCCACTAAAATTAGGATGCACATACAATGAATGGATAGATATAAGGTGAGATTGCTAAAATGACAGCAAAAGAGTAGCGTTTATAGCAAGCGACAAGGACTTACACCATGTTAATAAGTGTGATAACTCACCACTAAATATAGAAAAATATAACTTACCTCTCAAAGTAGATGCCTATCTATGCGGGAGATAACACCCACTTAAGTAAGATTATCTTAATTTGCACAATAATACTAGGGAAATAAATAAACTAAATGCATAAATACATATGAGAAGGAAAAACTCCCCCGAAGAAGAGAGGACTATAAAGCTCTCCCCCACAAAAAAAAAGTGATCTAAAATCTTTGCAAGTTTTGGCACATGAATGTGTCCACAAAGAAGGGTAAGGATGTATGCACAAATAATCATGTATCAAGTGTTGAAGTATGTCTCTTTTGCAACAATGCATCTTTCTTTCAAAAGAAGAAAACCTTGTCTACAAATCTATCAAATTCTCCTCACTCTAAAGGTGAATTGAAAAGAGGCTACAAGATGAACGTTTGGAGGAATTATTCACATTTCTCCAATTCAATACATAGTGGTGTTAATATCTAATTAGGAGTCCTAGGTACAACTATAGAATGTGACATCTCAAAAGCATGCAAAGAGAAAACATGTGTTGAAGAACATGATTATATAGGTGTTAGAGCATTGTAATCAAAGAGGAAAACTCGGCCCTCCATAATGTCCTCCTAATTAAAAAATATGTATTTAACTAATAGACATGAGAGAGCTTGTAACAAGTGCTAAGTGGACCATGAAATGACATGACCACCTAAAATCCATATAAGATTTGATACATGAATGCCTCCACAGAGAAGACAGAATGTAGGCACAAATAATCTTGTAACAAGTGTTGAAGTAGGCCCCTTGCATGAAACAATGGATCTTCCTTTCTAAAGAAGAAACCTTATGTTGCAAATTCCCACTCCAAAGGTGAATTGAAGACAGGTAACATGAATTCCTTTGGAAATTGCTTATATTTCTCCAACCCAATGCTTAGCAGTGTCAATATTTTATTAGGAGCCCTAGGTAGAATTGTAGAATGTGGCATCTCAAAAGAATGTATAGTTAGAGATTATAGCATGTGGCAAAAGATGATTATACAATATTTGGAGAATTACAATTAAAGATAAAAATGAGCTCCTCATTAATGTCTCCAGATCAAAAAAGTTGGATTTAACAAACATGTGAGATCTCGTACAAGTGCTAAGTGCACCATTCATGCTTATGAGAGATGGATTCTTGTGAACCACTACTCATGAAATTTGTGTAAATGTTTTTTAACACAAAATCTATGTAGTTGAATGTTTATAAAACATCTCATATGAGAAATATGCCAAGCGTCCAATGCAATGTATCTAACAAACATGCATTATCTTATTGAAGAGAATTGTTGGAGGTCTTTAAAGAGATCTTTGAACAATGCAAAAGCAACAAGAGATGAAATGTCTCTTTAACTTGAAAATCTAGATGACTATAATTCCAATGATTTGTTCACATTGGTGACGTGACTATGAATGGTTGTATATAGGGCACTGAAAGGAAGTAGAGGATTAGTAGTTGTCTAAGTACCATCCACATGTGCAACATTCTCCAAGAAAACATAACTTTTAGATGGAGATTCAAGATTTTGATATAGCTTCCTAATTATGGTCTAGTAATGAAAGGGGTCTCTATGCGTTCTATCTGATATATAATTACCTTGAAAACAACGAGATCAATGAGTCCATAGACTTAATCATTTTTAATGATGATTTTTTTTGTTCATAATCACTTTGCTTAGGAATAGTGCAAGGAGAAGGTAAAATAGATCATGCTTGAGGCAATGATTCTTGATCCCGTCTCTCCATAGTAAATAGTTATGTTGATCCAATGTGATGAAAAAAAGCACACAAATGCCAAAAAACATGATGAAACCCCCTAAACTAGAACTTTATATTAGTTCATTGATTACAATAACCTTATTAATGACCCCTAGACAAGTACAATAATGCTGTCACTTTATACTTAGTCTGAGTATAATTATCTCTTACTGAAATTGTGAAGTAGACTTGATTAAATGGTGTTCTACAATTGGAAAATAAGGCTAAAATGACTTCGATTAGATTAAATGGGAAATAAGGGTCCCAACATTATTACAATGCAAGCCCATAGGCAAATACAAAAGCAATAACCTCCCTTAAGGGAGTCAACCACAATTGCAACCAAGCTACAAAACATAAACAACTACAAACAAAAGAACCTAGAGGTCTAGCCTTAATAGTTCTAGACCCAATCCTATTCAATCACACACACTTCACTCTTGTGTGAGATTGAAAGAGAGATTGGGAAGGCCTTTTTTCCTCCTCTTACACCTATCCAAAAAAAAGATCTTCTAAGTCCCTAGACCTAGGATAAGTAAGTGGGGAATCCCACACAAAGGGCCCAACCAAGGGTGTATCGGAAGCATGTGAAGTTTGAGTAACAAAACATTGAACAAATGCCATAGGAGAAGGCCATGGATAAATTGAAGTCAAAGGAGGTTGAGTAATTGGAGCAGAAGATGGGTGTAGCTCACTATTAAGAGCCAAAAGAGTAGTAGGATCAGGATCAATCACTAGAGCAAGATCATCAGGCATAGTTGACTCTAACATAGACTCATTAGGCCCCATCATTGGAGAATAAGAAACATCTAGAGAATTTGAACCAATAGGAACATCAATCATCAAGTGTTCAAAGAGGGCATTACACTACCAAGAAGTAGAACCAACATTTTTGCAACGTGAACAAGGGAAATTAGAAGCAAGGTTCCTAGAAGTGAAGAAACACTTGCAACAAAAGGGAGGATCTTTGTAGTCAATAACTCGAGTCTAAGGCATAGCCTCCAATATTAAAATAACTTCCCTAGGAAGTTCCTTGGAGGTGTTCATGTCCTTCAGAAAATGAGCATAGGTAGTGTGACCAATGTTAGAAGTAACTAAGTCAACTTTGAAAAACCATCCAATAGAATTGCTAATAGCTTAATAATAGGAGTATTCCTAGAATTGTAGTAGGTGATTGGGTAATTTGACTTAAACTAGAATAAAATGAAAGGGTTTGGTAATGAGATTAAAAGAAGGGAACCATGGCTTGAGCATAAGAGAATGCTCACTCCATATCCACAACCTACCCTCACATATAAGATCCTTGTTAGTGTGGGATCCAAAGCTAGCAATAAAAACCCCCTTGGCACAAGGGTAAAGCTCAAAATTTTCATTCATGAGGGGCATCCAAGATCTCAACACCCACTTATATAAGTTAGGCAGGGAGGGCCAAAGGAAATTAAATCTACAAATCATAATGAGCATAATGAGAAATGTTCTACCGACCTCTAGACTACAATACACTAGAATTGGAGCAAGTCAAAGTTTTAGGCCAAAGAGGGGGGTGGGTAAAAAATAAGGATGATAGATGAATAGTTACAACAAAGGATACAACCTTCCCATTGACAACAATGGTTGGGCTAGGAGATGTTGCAACTATCGACACATTCAATGGGACCTTAACATCCATGTAAACAATGTTGAAAATATATAAATGAAGCAAAATGGGAACAAAAAAATGTGCCACTATGAATTATGTGAAAAATCTCACATTTAAAAAAATGATACTCAAAATGGATTTTGTATGAGCAAGAGCATAGAGTTGGAAAATAAGGCCAAAATGTTGAAAATATAAATATGAAGCCAAATGAGAACAAACAAAGTGCACAATTGTGAAGCATGTAAAAATATTTCATTTTGGGAGAAATGACTCTAAAAAAGTTCATATGAGCAAGAATAGAGCCTTAAAAGTTTCCAAAATGAAAATCGCTCAACAAAAGCTCTAAAAATCTATAAATTTTAGACTTTGTACATCAAAATTAAAAAAAAAAAACAAATTCAACCACTGCATTGCCATAAAAAGTTAGATATGATTAAAAAATTAAACCAAAAAAAGAGTCTATATGAGCAAGAATGAGCCTCTCAAAGTTCCTCAACAAAATTGAAAACTCAAATGTTGCATTGCCTACACAAGTGTACAATACAACTAAGTAGGTAGAGGGTGAAAAAAGATCTCTAGGAAAAAATGCCTAAAATGATTGAATTCATAGTGAATCATGGGTTTTTTTAGGATGATGGAAAGGCTAGATAAATATAGGCAACTTCCATTTACAAACCCTTCTTGATTTGGTTGTTGATGTCCACTTTCGACAAAATAAAAGAAAAAATCAACTATCTCAAATCCTTTGGACACAATGATGAGCTCAAATCTACTCCACCAAATGGAACTATAACACAATGCCACTCTTGAATCCCTCAATCCTCAATGGGGATGGGAAATCCTTTGATCATAAAAAAATTAAATCATGTAAGATTCACATAGATTCCTATGCAATCATTTAATATCTTGATAAAAAGCATAAGCCACAATAGAAAAATTGCACAAGACAATAAGAGATTAGAGATGCAACACAATAGATACTCCAATAGAATATGGATGCAAATAAAATGAATGGATAGATAGAATATGACATTTCTACAAGATGGATTGCTTATATGAGAGCAAGCGAGTAACATTTATAGGATATGCTATTGAGTGATGAAGACCTACAACCCATGTGGGATAAGGTCAAAAATTAGCATCAAATGTGGAAATGTACAACTCAACAACTTAAATTAAGATAACAAGCTACCTTCCTAATTAGATGCCTATATATGTGGGAGATAACACTTACCTAAGTACGAATTATCCTATTGTTTATAATAATGCTAGGATAGGGTTATCTAGTTCTTGGATAAAATTTAGATAAATTTAGGTTTGACAAGAGGTGGAGAGGTTGGGTTAGACATTATTATTCTACCCCTCATTGTTTATCATCATTAACCAATAGAGTGCAATTATACAAGCCTCAAAAAACATTGTGTACGTTGATATTCAACAATTTTGTGCTATTCTCCACATTATGTTTATCTTTGGCACCACACAAGGTGTCATCACATACTACCACATATGATAGTTCATTATTTCATTGCATCCTACCGCACACGATTGTACATAGGATTTGTTTCATTGCATGCCATTACATGTGACTCTATATTCCCTCATGTTCACACATGATGCATCTATAATTTTTCACATGGCTTCTTTAGAAATGTAATATAATGCTATTTGTTAGCATTCACAAATTGATGAGTATTTGGAAGGTTGTTGATGGGTGTTTTTGCACTTCTAAACACAAACAATGCACAAGTGCAATGCCTCTCTTGAAAGGTGAAAATCTACAACTAAGTTTAAAACAATCACCCCAAGGTCTCTCGGGTGTCAGATCATGACAATGCTTGAAATAGTTCAATTGATTGATGTGATTTGCTGGTAATCACAGGGTGGCCTTTATGGTTTACAAAGCATGTGAAGTTAGGTCTACAAATGGAGTTTCAAAGTGTTGGAAGTGAATGAATAGTGGTTGCCCACTCAGAACAACAAGCTAAAATTCACTATGTTCATCAGATTTAGCATTGTTGTGATGCTTGGAGTCCTATTCTAACAAAAATCTAAAAGAAATAGCAAAAGAGAAAGGGTTAAAAGAAGCTATTCTAAATATAAGCTATAAATGAACATTAATAATGGAGGATGATAAACTAGACAGACTCCCATGAAATTGAGTTTTGCTTGACCAAGAGAAACCTACAACTACACAAAACTAGTGCAATCTTTTAAGGTTTGCAAATTTTTAAATTGTGCATTCACCTCATGAACATACACTTGAAGTTACTTGTAGCAATGAAATAAACAAGCCCAGGCTAACTTTACACAACAGTTTGTCATCAACAAGTGCCAAAAGTATGGGCCAAAAATCCATCAAATACTGAAACAACAACCATCATTAGAGCCATTCAAGAAACTAACAATCTAAAACTAGCATGGAGGTTGAATCATGCATGCGAAATGAGCGAGCTCATAGAAGATACCCAAAATAATTCAATGCTCTCTTTTATAGCTACAAAATGCCTCTTACAACAATTCACCACCCACTTACAAATGAGGAGCAAGCCCCTATTTATAGTTTTCCAAAGCTCAAATGAATGGCTAGGATTTAATTACAATGAATGACCCAAATTCAATACAAGTTAGGGTTTCACCTACCCCCAATATTTCACAATTTAAAATAGGATATTTTGTCATCTTCTCTATTTTGTCTTTTAGTTACTGTAGTTGTTTTGTCTTCTAGCTGCCTTCTCTGCTGTGGCAGAAAAACTGTCAAAGTCTGCCTTCTTGCTGATGTGTTTGCAACATTCTTTTAGCCAATCAAGTGAGTCTTCTTGCAGATTCGTGTTATTGAGAAGCATATACGTTGCTCTTGATCTTGGCGGACAACTTCTAGCAATCATCATTACTTGGTGGAAGATAAAACAACTCCCTCTTGTTTTTGATTTTGGTAGACAACCTTTTGACTTCTTGGCATTGACTTCCTTTGGCATGTAGCCATATGAAATTTGATCATTGCTTATGTAGACATCCTTCTTCTAGTAGTCTTCACTATTCTTGGTGCACCCTCGTAGGTGGATACGTGAAAGCACTTCCTTTTGCAGGCTTGGCATGTGGCCTGTGTCCCCATGCAAGTCTCTATGTAACTATACTTTCTTGGCACAAATCTTTTGGCAGGCACATTCGAGACGTTAACCCTATGTTGGAGCGCTTCTTGTAACAAGTTTCCTACAATATAAATAAGGAGTGATCAAAATAAGCCCAAAATAGAATCTCAACCAAAGGGGAGGTGTCTCATCCTTCATTCAGATTCCCACTTATACCCTCATTTCATCCTTCAAAGTAAATCTGCACACAATAATACCACAAGAATTCATGAGAATGAAATATTCCTAAGAATGAGTCAATATCAAAAAGATTCAAATATAGGATATGAGTAAATAAATAATATGCAAACCGAAACATTACTCATGATATCATCGTTATAATCGTGCCCTTGACGTAAAGCCTTCTAAGATTTCCACATTTACCCCGAAGGTAAAGCCTTAATACTTGATTCACCCTTTCATTCACATCAACCCCGGCTCGCATGAAGACCCATTACCCCTTCGTTTGGACTTAGAGAGTATCATTACAAATTATGTCACTCTCTCCCCTACACTCAGTCATTTCACATTCCTTCGCATGATGGCCCGAAACTTTAAGTCTGTAATAGTACCCAAGTGCCCCAGTTATCTCCCATAATCACATCATATAGTACTATATAATCAAATAGGGTAGGGAGACATTATGCGGGAAAGGGAAAAGCCCGCGCCGCTTGCGAGTATATCGTGCGGGACTGTAGTTAAGAAATGCTGTTGCGGGTGGCGGAGAGGGTGACAACCTCCGCACCACATGAGTTCTCATGATGGTGTCTAATGACTTGGCATCCCCCCCTGCCCGCTTTCGATTTATGCAACTGATCTTTCGTTTCATCCACCCTTTTCCGTACTTTGTCTTCAATGCTCACCTTGTAATTGCCTCAGTTTACCTTGAACCTCTCCATGATTTTCCAAATTCTCCCATAATGTGTCAAGAATCCATTTCGACCAAGCCTGTGTTTGATCCATTGGCGAGACCAGGCGTCGTTCCTGATTAAACAATTGTTGGGAATTTTCTTTCGAATCCCCTCCCCTTGGGCCTCAATGTCAGCCTGTCGCAGGCCACCATAACTCCTCCTTCCTTCGCGATGCCAGGACCTTGCGGGCCCGCTATGGTGTCTCTCCTTTCATTCGTCAACTCCATAGCTCTATAAGAATGATCGCACGTATATAGCCCTGCATACCTCATTCATCAATTTTATCGATCGTATAACCACAGTACCACACTTCGAATGTGACCTAGAGCAGGAAACTAACGATCTCGATCCCAAGAGTTTGCACTTATGATTTTAGCGCAGATTATTGCTTTTGTAAAGGGGCGCAGGCTCTTTAATGTTATAAATGAATAGAAGAAGCGAATCGATCACCTCATGCCGAGCGATCATCGTTGGTTTGTGGTCTTCATTACTACAGATTCTCATTGTGAGACTCGATCCTTTGTGGGCCATCATCTTCCATGGTCCGTCCCCTTAGTAGCGCTGCCTGAACGGAATGGGCACCCCCCGATAATCATTACCACTCACGTCCTCCACTTCTACTACGTTGATCGTTTATGGTTCCCTTCAAATTAACGGCTCTCGGCCTCTATCAATAGCAATGGCCACCAACCACAATATCATATTTAACTTAATGATAATCAATAGGAAAGACCACGAGTTAGTTTGTGCTATACTTACCTTACTTATGCAAGACCCAAATTTGTGACCTTGGCCACCCTTGCGACATGCCTCCATTTCCTTTGATGAAATTGTGCTGTACTAACGTTTAAATTCACTTCAAGTAGGTGCGGGAAAATGATGTGGGGGAAGCTGGGTGGCTGAGGAGTCGTTAGGGGGGGGGGTTGCTATAAACAACAAGGTGACCTGCGACCTCCGCAACGAAGAAAGCCTACGAGACCCAATGCGAAGAATCGGTTCAAGAATGCCGTGCGGGTGAGGAAGAGCAGGTGTCTGTGCGCACCATGTCGTTGTCACCACGGCCTATCCCTGACGTCCCCCTGCATCAGATGGTCCACATAGGGAGAAACAACACCCTAACTTGGTATTTCCGCCAATATTTCATGCACTTTGCGAGTTTGATGTTCAACCATAATGGATCGCTGCCCTTGCTCACCACATTTTCTTTATCAGATCAAAATGTGCTAACCACCATCTTTGTTTGAACTTGTAACCTTTCCTTCTGCTAGTCGTTTCTTTTCAACCCCTCGTTACTACTTTCAATCGAGTTGACCCAAGTGCCCCTGCATATATTCATATCTTGACAAGATTTGGTAGGCCACGAATGATTGATGCTTCACAAGAGAGCGATGTGGGAAAAGATCGCGTGAAAGCTATATGAAGAAATTGCCAGGATGATGTGATAGAATTTTCTAGGCATACACTGGTTCCATATTCATCATAAGGTTGCCCCCAATGGCATTGTATTTATACCGACCCTCCCCATCTCGTACGTGGTCGCCACCTTGCCAATCCCATAAAATAATTGAAAGTTTAGGAAGAGCCTTTGGAGAAGGAACCAACTGATCTCAAGAAGCTCGGTGCTCATGGGCGTCTCAAGATATGATTCTGCAGTCTTAGCACAAAGCAAGAGAATTGTACCTACAATATCGCACGTGTGCTCCCCTTTGCAACAAAATCCGCACTCGTAGAATTTTAGGACGCTTGAGAGATTAATAGTGATTTCATACACCCTTCACCTCAATCAATGTCTCATTACTTCAGATTTTGGGATACCCATAGGGCGACATGCAAGGCTAAACTGTCTTATGTTGAGAACGACTGTGCGGGTGAGAGCTTCACCATGCTCGACGGAGCTTGCGGGGAGAAAGTGTAAAGAGGTAGCATTAAGAATGTCGTTTGATGACGAGATGCACTGCGGGCTCCACATGATGTAAGTCCGCCATAGTGAATGCAGAGGAAAGACTGCGGGAGACTGTTTGTAGACTGCCGTAATTAACGAACAAGGAAACAGTGGCATTGTGAAATGTGGCACCCACATGGGAGATGTTCGTTGAGTAAAATGCGGGCAAGGGGGTGCGGAATGCCGTGGTTTGGACGCCGTTAGCAAAATGCGAACAGAAACCTGCACGGTAGCTCCGGCCAAGGTGACCTTTCTATTATAAATTTGATTGTAACCTTTTAATCGAACGACCTTTGAATACGAAAGCACATTAACACAGTTCATTATATGCAATCACCGTGTTTATTTTGAGAAGATTGATTGCAACGATGACTTCACCTTTTCACCTTATACACTGAGAGACCTGTAGTGAAATCTTGCAGCAGTTCACTTTCCTTCCAAACACGCCCTCTGTGACGAATTCCCTCGTAACTCTAAAAGAAACTTCATCCTTTTGTATACGCATCATCGAAGATGTGATGCGGAAATTCCGCAAGAGAACACTGTTTACAAATGGTAAGAGAGGTCGTCGCTCCCGCAGACGAAGAGCCCGCGGTGGGAAGTATGTGCGGGATGCCAAAAAGTAGGCACCATTGCCGAGGAGTGCGGGAGACGATATGGGGAGAGACACTATAGGCTGGCCGTAGTGATAATGACGAGGAGATCGGCGGCCTCCGCAGAGCTCGTACCTGCAACTACCCATTCACAGCGCCAAATAAAACCCATTACGCCCTTCATTCACAATGGTCGAATAATGCCCTTCAATTTGCCTGCACCACGTCCATAAATGCCTCAGTTTTGCTGCGTCAAGCAATGATACGATCGGTTCAAATTCAAATGTGTTATGTATGCTGACTCACCACCACCCATCTACTCATTGTTCTATCAAAATGTAATTGTGAATTATTGCGGGGAAACGATGCGGGTCTGAAGCCCACAAATGCTATTATTGAAGGCATGAAGAAACGCAACAGTGAGATGTGTGGCACCTGCATTGCTAATGTCTGCGGCAGCAGTACGCGGGTGAAGACGTGTGGAAGGTAGTGGTGGGATCGTTGTAGTTGACGACATTAATATAACGAAAACCCACACAGAAAACTCTGTTGACACAAAGGTGGACAGCGTTGGTAGGCCCTGGACCTGCATGCCGGAGTGACTCGAGGACCCCGTCGTTGAAACAACGGCCACTAAGTGATGACTTTCCACTAGCGAACACTTGCGAGGGTAGACTCGCATAATAATTTTGGATTGGTGGTTTCTCCACTTCGGACTCCAAGGCTGGGATCATAGATAATAAATATAGAATTTGCAACTTGAAATGGTGCAACGACCCAATGTTGAGTGACGACCGCAGCGGGTGCGAAGTCCGCAATGCGGGAGACGTGAGAGCTCCGTTGTTAAACTTCGTTGTTAAACGACGACTATCGGGTAAAGGCAAGCCGCATGCGACGACCCGCCAAACATTTTGAATTATGCGATTATATAAAGGTATTGGGTTTGGTTTACTCACGGCAGTGACGAGGATGGAGAGACTGGGTGCGGAGCCCGCCATGTGGACGGAAGTTAAGGGTCAGCCGCTACTTAGGAGCAGAGCACAAACAACAGCCTGCAAAAGGTAAGCCGTAATTATGGGTCCGCGATGCCTCATGGATACGACGACAAAGGTAGATGCGGGACCCGCCACATGGGTGGATGCCGAGGTTTGGTCACTGGCCCATGGCAGAATGATAACAACGTTTCACAAGAGGAGACCCACAAATGAGGGTCTGCGAGGTTCGATGGACGTCGGGGCAAAAGCCAAGGGAAACCCGTAGGGGCATTTCCGCAAAAGCCAAAGACTTAGTGAAATTTTGATAAGTGAATTTGGCCAAGGGATGATTGGTCGCTTCAAGCATATGACCAATTTGGACTCAAGGACAAGGGCACACTAAGCGAGGCAGGAGCAAAAATGACCCATTGGGAGCGGAAGAAAAGGGGGGTCCCTGCCTAAGGCGGGGCATGTGTGCAAAATATGCACAACAAAGGTCAAAAGTTTAGGATGAGTTATTACATCTTATTAATTTTCAACTGTAATGTAATATACATATTCTTCCATTTCTCTACTTCGGTGGGAGGACATATAATTGTATAGTTGTAGGAAAATTAGTTTGAGTTGTTCACCTATTTTTGAGCACATAAATGTTCATTCCTTGGTGCACTATCTTAACATTTGTTGTACCTTGCTTATTATTATTATGAATATAAGTAACACACATTTGGTAAAGCAATCTGATTACATACCTCAATTGTATTTGGTTTACTAATCTCTTGTTTCACTTCCCATAATCTACAAATCCAATTTTATCAACATAGGATTGTACCCCTACGACATATGATTTGGGCCACTAATTTTAGAAAATTATTTCTTACATGTGAATAAAAATGTGAGAACAAAATCATAAGTAAGGTTGTCCACATGGTTCATCTTTTGAGTTAGTAAATGAATTCCATAATAAGAGAATATTGGCCAATGCAAAGAAAGCATTGAAATTGTTTCTATATGTCTAGGAATGATCAATGAAATCTCGAAAGTACAACACAAATAAATTTAGAAAATTATGTGAGCTCATGTGAAAACTTGGATCAATGTCACAATACATCAAACAACTTGTTCCTGTGTAATCCACACATCCTTTCAAGTTACAAGTCAACCTGGAAAATCCAACATTTGAAGGCAAAATTGATGCCACAATGTTGGACAACTAAGTGTGACAAGTGGAAATTTTTATCTATCAATCAATTTACTATAGATAATTTCTTTTAGGTAGGAAACTTTATTTGGGGACAATTGATGTCCATTTTAGTGTCCCATTGGTGAAATATGCTCAACATATAGTGTGAGATGGATCATGATCCAATTCAAACAAGGGATTCCTTTGTCAATTTGCTTATAGGAGGAATAGTATCCCCTTAAACAAAATAAATATGAACATAAAATTTTAGCAATCACATCAATGTAAGGAGAAATTCATTAAGGATTGTAATATAGAAAAAGGTGATCCTAGGTCCTAAATGCAAAGAACCTAGGATGCAAGGGGGCTTTTTCCCAAGTTACATTAAGATGCACAAATCAACAAGGTGATTAGATTGACTTACAACCCTGAAGGTGAGCCAATTAGACTTGGATCTACATCTAATTGAAGATGGGAATGGATTGGAAATGATTTGGAATGATTAGGATAATTAGATTATGTGCTAGATAATATGTAAATTGCAAAATCCCAAAAATTGATAGACAAAAATAGTAATTTGCAGGTGGATTTGAGAAGTGCAGAGTGATATGTACTTTCCAATAAATACTTGTTTCATCCACTGTAGAAGGACATTGTCATCAAGGGGCATCTAATTCCTTGTAGGGGTGTCCTGTTCAACTTTTGGGGTCCTCTGGCAACAGATCTGAGACTTCCATTTCAGCTTGCAAAGATGTCGGGACACTATCAGATAATTCTATAAGCGAGTTTCTATTTGTTCACAAGATATAGGGCTTTGAATGCAACAATGAACAATTTGTCTTCAAGATTCCTTCAATCCTCTTCAAATTTGAGATCTACACATTCACAAAGAGAAGAGATGTTGGTCCAGTTAGGGGCTTGCCTTAGTCAAAACTTGTGTAAGTGTTTCCACTTCCATAATGGCAATGCCAATGATAGGAATGATAATTGAAATGAATGAATGATGAAATCATAAAGCACTGCAACTCACCACCCTTCAATGGCTTACTTGAAGGATTGAACTCATTTACATCACCTCAAGGATTTGGATCTTTCTTGCTTGAATGCTTGAATTCTTTGGAGACCTACAACAAGGGTTAGCCTTCACAAAACATGAACATAAACACACATAAACTTTTACATGATGTTGGATCTTGAATTGCTGCTATAATGCTCTGAAATGCTACTTTTTACTTGCTCAATAGTGCTCTTAATAATAAGTTTGCCAATAGTTTTCTAGATTTCTCTTGTTAGATTTGAAATGGTGCAATAACTAGGTATTTATATGCAATTGTGCTAATTTCCCAAAAATTAGATCCCAAAAGCTGACACTTGAAATTTGAATTCTAAATGTTAAAATGCTGCCAACAACATATTAAAAATTGGTCCTCGAAAAGATAGGCGGACCCATACACCCATGGATGTATGGGTCTTGGCCTTATCTGTCCAGACATTTAATGTCAGGATCATAACATTAATTAATTGCATTTATTCAATGCTTGCAATCCTTCAGAAAGTGGTAAAAATAGGCTTTGGAATGCATAATTTTAGGAAATTAGCCTAGACTTAATTAGGTCCAGTAATTTAAGGGGAGAAACATAGTGTGAAATTGTCAAAGGTGATAATTTTTGACACTACATTTAGGCCCCACTTTAGTGAGTATGAACTTACGCTTAGACTTACACTAAAGTAGAGAAATATATGTCAAGAGGGGTTCAAATGCACAAATGTTGAAGAGATGAGATGAGTAAGGATCAAGGGAGGTGATCAAGAGCTTAGGATCCAAGATCCCATGGAAAACTAACATAGACACAAAGGAACACACATGTATGATATGTAGCAAAATAACATATACAAACATACATGTCGAAAAACATGAAGTATATACAATGAAAACATAACATATGGATGATGATGAAATAAAAAAAAATATGATGTAAACATAATGTAAACATAAAACAAAAAGTTAGTACTAAAACATTTGAGTCGATAAGGCAAAGAGACCTTAGCCTTAAATTGTCTCAAATACCAAACACCACCCATCGAATAAATGCTAGTTCCCATGAGGATTGAATTCATACACATCACTCATGGAACGCATGGCTCCACTAGAAAGAAAGATGTGTTATGCTAGGTGGCCATGCGAAAAAGGGTGCTCAAGTTCATGACCCAACAAGCTCCATTATGCTAAATCCATGAACTATTTTGCAGAGATTCATCTCAAGGGGTGCATAAAAATCACCTCAGGGGGTGCAAAAAACTCACCTTAGGGGTGCATAAAACTCAAGGGATGTTGTATCAACACCACCAAAAGAGAAAATAAAAAAGGGGCTTTTCTCAATATACAAAAGGTCATACCTTAGGGGATATCACTCATGACATCGCCACCAAGAAAGGACAAGCCATGAAAAAAGAAATTCGTGACATAGGGAATACTAGCCATAACATTACCACCAAGGGGAACTTCATATGCAAAGAAAGGTCACACTCTTGAGGGATATCAAGACTAATATCACCACAAAAGAGACACTCACATAGATCAAGAAGGCCACACTTTTATTAACAAGGTCACACTTCCTAGAAGATGTATGCTATCATTACTAAGAAGGGACTATTATTATGCAAACAATGAGTGGGGGACCATATTCCCCCCCTTAAAATGTTAGTGTACTTGCTACACTAACATTTAAGGAAATAAAGAGGGATCCCTTGGTATAAGGAATACACCTAGGATAAGGCTACCTAACCCTTTGCCCCCCCAAGTGTAGGGACAAAGGTGAGCCAAATATGCTACTTGCAAAATGAATGATGATTGCATAAAGCTTAGTTTTATACCATCATGAATGGTAGTTAACATGTTATGACACTACAACTACCACATGGAAAGGAGAAAAGAACAATGAATATTAATAGATTATATGTTCAATTTCATCTGCATAAGGATCAAATTCTCCAAATTTCTTCTTTAAAGCACGAAATTAATCAGTGAGATGTCCAAGTGTTCTATGATATGCACAATATGGCATGTTTGTACTCTTTCCTTATCTTCTCATTCACAGATAGGTGGCAATGCAATTTTTCCTAGTTTGAGAAGTGTGTCTAAGGCTCTTTTAGTTGTATTTATAGTATGAAAAAAGGTAATTTCCAAAGTTTATACTTCTTGGTTGATAGGGAAACGACTTGTTGTAAAGGTGGAGGATCTTGGTAACCTATCCCTTTAGTAGCTTTAGATGGTGTTTGTTTCAAGAGAGAGTGGACTTCATGTTCATTCTTAATGTCACATCCTTGTTCCCTCAAAATACGAAAGCCTTGTCCATAAGTTTGTTCCAAATTGATGCCCAGGTGGGTTTGTAACTTTATGCTCATATGATGGAGGGTTCGTTGATGGGATTTCCTTGTGATTGTTATTGATAGGTGATTCCATGTGCATTGGTTGAGGTATGATTTGTGACTTAATTTTGGGGCATAAAAGAGTGAGGATTTCAAGTGGTGGTATGGTAGGATGCTATTGGTATGGGGTAGTAGAGAATTGCATTGAAGGATAAAAGGCTACATTATTCTTAAGGTTGCATAAGGAATTTTGTATGAATTCATGCATGCTCTCTTCATCTTGACCTAGGACCTAAAAAATAATTGAAATATGAGATGAAGAATCATGATTGTCATTATCAGAATTAGGGTCAACACCAAACACACAACTTGAAACATCAACCAAAGATTTCAAGGACATCCAAATTTTACCAAAAAGCATATCCATAATGAAATTTTGCAATGAGGTTTAGAATGTTAACCCACAAGTGAAGAACAATTAGACAACTCCAAACAGAGGCTCATAAGAGTGTTCTATCACAAGAAGTTGACCTATACCCATATAATAGGGCAAAGTCGCCTAGGGACATTTGAGTCTTGGTCGGGGGTTCAAGAAATTTAAAATCTGACTATGTATTACATTGCTTAAGGATCCTAATTCTACTTGCAAACAATTGTAACAATAAATAATTTCCCAAAATTTGCTTAATTTACGCAAAATGTAAATATGCAAGAATGTTGAAGATGTTTGAACAAGTTATGAATGCAACTTTGAGATCTAAAATACAATAGTTGACTGATTCTGAAATGTAAATGCCTAGAAATGATGATTTTGATGGAATTTTGGAACACAAACAATGCACTTTCTTTCAATTTTATGAACTATATGCAATATGCCTAAAAACATACAATTACTAATTCCAAAACAAAAATCTACAAGTATCTACAGAATGAGGAGATTGAGACGAACAATTGTGATTTTTTTTACCGTTGCACCTATACAAGGACAGGGTCACCCAAGGGAATCTGTGTCCTTGATAGAGGTTTGAAAATAAAAAAACTGAATGCTTAATTTTCTTGTTAATGTTTTTGTTTCTATTTTCAAATAGGTATCATAGTTATTGTTTTTCTAGAATTTCTTAATGTGAGTGAAATGCAAGTGCATGAAAATGTTTGAACACCAAATAAAAATTTTGAAAGCAATTTTGAATGCAAATCTGATCTAAATGACTGAAACAAACCCTAGTGCAAGTGATGATGCAAGCTATGATGCAATATTTTTGGATTTTTATGATATTTTATGATGCAAATATGAAACCCTAAATAAAGGATGTAAAACAATGCAATACAAAACCTAGATCTAGGATGAATGAATGTAATTTTTAGAAGGTTTATGATGTTAATAGGTCGGGTTCACTGAAATGTGATGTTGGGAAAAGGTGATCCTAGGTCATAAATGTAAAGAACCTAGGATGCAAGGAGCCCTTTTTCCAAGTTACATTAAAATGTAGGTCAACAAGGTGATTAGATTGACTTACAAATTTGAAGGTGATCCAATCAGACCTCGATCTACATCTAATTGAAGATGGGAATGGATTGGAAATGATTTGGAATGATTAACCTAATTAGACCATGTGATCTAATATGTAAATTGCAAGATCCCAACAATTGATAGTCGGAAATAGTAATTTGCAGGTGGATCTGGAAAGTACAGAGTGATATGTACCTTCCCAAAAAAGCTTGTTTCAACCACTATAGAAGGACATAGTCACCAAGGGGTGTCTAAGTCCTTGTAGGGGTGTCCTGCTCAAGTTTTGGGGTCCTCTGGTGGTAGATATGAGACTTTCGTTTCCACTTACAAAGTTGTTGAAACCTTGTCGGATAATTTTGTAAGCAAGTTTCTATTTGTTGACAAGATATAGGGCTTTGAATGCAACAATGAACAATTTTTCTTCAAGATTCCTTCAATCCTCTTCAAACCTGAGATTTGCACATTAATAAAGAGAAGAGATGTTGGACCATTTAGGGGCTTGCCTTAGTCAAACCCTATGTAAGTTTTTCCACTTATACAATGGCAATGCCAATGATAGGAATGATAATTGAAAGGAAGGAATGATGAAATCACACAGTGCTACAACTCACCACCCTTGAATGGTTTCCTTGAAGGATTGAAGTAATACAAATCACCTCAAGGATTTGGATCTTGCTTTCTTGAATGCTTTAATGCTTTGGAGACCTAAAACAAGGGTTAGCCTTCACAAAACATGAATATGAACACACATAAAATTTGACATGATGTTGGATCTTGAATTGCTTCTATAATGCTCTGAAATGCTACTCTTGACTTGCTCAATAGTGCTCTTGATCATAATTTTTCCCATAGTTTTCTAGATTGCTCTTGTTAGATTTGAAATGATGCAATAACTAAGCATTTATATGCAATTGTTCTAATTTCTTGAAAATTAGATCCCAAAATCCAACACTTGAAATTTGAATTCTAAATGTTAAAATTCTGCCAACAACATATTAAAAATTGGTCCTCAAAAAGATAGGGGGACCCATATGCCCATGGGTGCATGGGTCCTAGCCCTTTCTTCCAGGACATTTAGTGCCAAGATCATAACATTAATTATTTGCATTTATTCAAATCTTGCAATCCTTCATAAAGTGGTAAAAATAAGCTTTGGAATACATAATTTTAGGAAATTAGGGACTTAATTAGGTCCAGTAATTTAATGGTATCAAACATAGTGTGAAATTGTTAAGGGTGAAAATTTCCAACACTACAAAGACAACACAAATAAGTTCTATGACCACTCAATATACCTGTATTGCATAGTATTTGGCTATGGAGATAGCCACCAAGATCAAGAGAGATAAAATAAAGCGCACAAAGAAGATTAATGTGGGTGAACAATGATATTCTATTAAAGGATGCATGTGCAAAAGAGAAGTGTTCTTACTAATATAATCCCAAACTATTAAACACCTGGAATACTAAGAGGGGGGGTGAATCAGTATTCCATTAAACCATTCACATAATATCCATCCACATAATAATATAACCCTAACTGTAACAATTAGTGAAAGCATGGAATCAACACAAGATGACAATACACATGAACATCGGTACTTTTACATGGAAAACCCAAAATGGGAAAAACCATAGTGAGGATTAAGTCACAATATAATATATCCAGATATAGAATATTACAAAGGCTCACTGCCAGGACACACTATCCTTGAAGGCTCACAACCTAAAATAATTTACAAAACAAAGTATGGCTCACTACCAAAAGATGAACTGAGATAGAATGCACCTTACTTGTGCTGAAGTTTAGTTATGGTGAAGCACAATATATAAAACACTTCCATGCAAATGTACTAAAAAATACTATCTTCTCACATATAAAACTTCACACATTCACACTCTCTGACTTTCATCCTTTTCCTATTTCACATCTTTTTCACTCTTCTTCTCTTCTCTCTTCACAAAAATGTCTTACATATATACCATATACATTCACTTTCACTAATTAGGTCGGCCTAATTAGAGAAACCCAATCTCACATCAAAACTAACTCTGTCGGCATTGTCCTAAAAAAATATTCATCTTCACGCCCAACATGAGCATATAATATATGGTATTAGTTGGCATGAACCTAAGATAGATCCAATTAGCATTCACAACACATATTTAATCTTCTTGATTCAAATTCATGACTAGGTCGGCCAGGGTTAGACCTAAAGCATCAAAACACCAAATGTATATGCAATTCATCAAATGTGTAACACAAAAACTTGTTAACACATCAAATTATCCTTAGATGACATTGAATAACTTATCTTCAACTCCGTAAGGAAAGATAATTTAATATGAGATTTGCAGAATCTCCCTCATCAATGCACTATACAGTTCAACTTACTGTAGTCCTCAGAAAAAGACACTATTATTCATTTCTTCCGTATGCATTTGTAAATTATCATCATAAAAATTCAGTGTAAGATGCATCTTGTAGTCAAAAATCTATGTACAAAGTCCTGTAGTGATATCTTTCTTTGCTCGTGGAATCCAGACCAAAAAACTAACGTACTAAACCAATATATAAGTAGAACACTATTTTCCAAACTACCGATAATTGAATCTTTCCAACCGTATAGCCAAGTCAACTAAAATCTTGTTAGTGGATGCAAATGATGTCAGGATATAATATAATTTCAGCTTTTGAACAAATCTTACAAAATGAGATAATTCAGATCAAAATACTGGATCAAACTTCTAGTATCAGAGAGTCCATAGCTCGAATCATATTTACCAAAACAACTACTGAACTGTACAAGTAATGTACATCAATGGAAATCTTCCAATTTCCATTGTTGACATCAATGAAAATCTTCCAATTTCCAAAAATATCCCCCTTTTTCATTGATGGAAACAAATGATGTGAAAACCATAAAAAACTCTTCTCAACTTTTCATTTCTCTCCCCCAAAAACTTTTCACAAAATTTTTCACATGGTATCTTCAAAATTTTCACATGGTATCTTCTCTACCCCTTTGACATAAATGGTAAAGGATAAAAATATGTTGAATTCTTTAACAATTTCATTTACATACTTGAATACTCCCACTGAGGAGTACATACAAAACAATAGCTATGAGTAATCAACCGAAGGTGGTTGTCCCTTGAAGTTTTCTAAGAGCATCTGTCCAAGATGATTTGGCTTCATCACAGAGATTCTTTGCTTTTGACAAGGCTTTGCATAGATAATTAAGATCAACTAGGATGTCTTTTCCTTTAACCAAAGTCCCGGGAGAAACATTTGAATTCAAAATCTTGTTAGCTAAAGAAAGGGCATAGTAGATAGGAGTGAACTTAATCTTTATCAAATCTCTAAGCTAAAAAAATTGTTCAATAATTTCTCCTTTCTCCTTATGTAATGCAAGATATTCTTCATGCAACTTTGTTAAACTATACCAAGTTTGATCATCCAGATCTAGAGCTGGATTAAGGGTGTTGAATGCATACTTTATTTGTGTCCCAATTGTGTCCTCAACATCCTTGAATCTTTTAATTGCATCAGGCCATGTCCAAAAAAATGAGAATAGACTTTTGGCCTCTTTCTCACACTCTTGAACCTCTTTAAGTCTTTCAAGTGCAATTCTATGTGTAGACTTGCACCTGTCTTCAATTTCCAACAATCCTTTTTCTTTGACCCAAGTGACCATTTCACTTGCTGCTTGACTCTTCATTTCCTTGAATTTCATTAGTCAATGAATTTGTGCTTTCCACAATAGACAGTGAAGAACTGGTGACTTCTCTAGGAACTATTTGAAGATGTGCCTTTCTCCTAGCTAGCTGCTTGAGTCTCCTTGGAGCTGGTTCATTCTGAGCAATTAATGCATGAACCTCAGTAATATTTCTCTTTTCTCCAAAGGTAGTCATTGATTTATTGGAGATCAACTCATATTTTTCAAGAATTTCTTGAGCTATTTCAGTATAGGTTCCAAATCTAGGTCTGTTGGGATCTCGAGGGCTATTGATTAACATTTCAATACAACCAGAAGAACAATCCTTTTCAATCTCATAGCCTAGCTCAGGAATCCTTGTGTTTCTTGGTTCAAATGCCTCAATAATGCAACTATTAGTGGATACCAAAAATGTTATGTCATCCTTATATTTGTGACTAATTCTCTTGGAATTCTCTCTTTTGTTCATTCTTCTTTGGAATTTTCCAAAGAAAGCGGCAAGGGCATCTCTTTGTGCATCCAATTCTCCAATGTTTCTCATTAATTCTTTGATCTGATGAGCAACTGGTTTGGTATTTACCCAAAAAAATTCTCCTATACCAGGAACTTCTCTCATAAAGAAGAAGGTTAGAAATAATATCAATGTTCCATATCTAAATGTGCATTTCTTCTTGATATCATTCAAAATTTTCAACAGTTGTTGCTGGAGCAACTCACAAAGATCATATTTGGTTCTTTTCTCAACCATTTCTAATGCTAAGTCAATTGTGGAGGTAGAGACATCATTATCACCAAAAATCAAGTGTGAAATAACCAAACTTGCATATTGAATTGTCAGGTCATTGATTCCAATACCCATGTTCTTTATTATTCCCTTTCCTTTGTCAAGATTCCATTCAGGAGTAGGTTTGGTGGATAATAAACCTGTAACATCTCTAATTGCTTCTTTGATATCATATACAAATTGTCCAGCCATACAAACTGATCATGAAATCTACTAAGAGCCAATCTAATACATATCTCTTCATTGCTAAAGTATGAAAAATGATCCCACACATCCAATTTCATCTCTGTAAGCATGTTGTGTTCAGTTTTAGGGTAAAGTCTTCTCCAATTAATTATTCAAACCACAATATGCGTGCTTTTCCATAAGTAGGTTCTTCCAATTTTCTATGAATATATATCCCAATGTCTTTAATTGGAATAACAGTAAGGAGAACTTCCGAAAATGCACCCAAGGGGTCAAATTTTAGGGTTTTAACAAGATACTTCTTAAACTGTGGTTCCAGTCTCATTGAATTGTCTACAACTCGAGATGTATCCATCACTTTCAAAAAAATTCAATGAATAATTAAGAGGAATAACGTATAGCAGCAGTAACTTACCTCTTGTCTGCACACCAAAGCCAAACACTAAAATTCTATAGTATGGAAACACTCTGGTCTCTTCAATCTTTCTCTACATGCTTCTTCTCTTCTAAAAATGCCTTTCATCGAAGGAATTTTCCTTAACATACTTAAATTTATTTCTTTGATCCCAATTGCTTCAACAATAAATGCTTTAGACTGCAAGTAGATGTCCTCAAAATTTGTGTGCACTTCCATCTTTTCAAGCTCTACAAAATTCATTCTTCACACATATGCACCTGAAAAATTCCTTTCACATGAAATTTTGAATTCTTCACCTTCAATAAATTCCTTTATGTCACGAAATGACATCATATATGAAAGGGGATATTAAATTTTTTGATTATTGCTCCCCCTTGGCCACTGCCTGTATTTAATTTTTGACGGGATTATCTGCACCAGAGGACGACACAAATGAAATTGATACTTTTGATTATCCTTGCTTTTCAGATTCTCCTTCCTTCTTCCAGAACCTTTCCATTCCCTTCTTAACCTTTTTCAAATCAATCTTAATGATTGGTTCATATCTTTTTACTGGATAGTCTCTTTTCATATTTTTGTTTCTGCAATCTCTAGCAAAGTGTCTTGGTTTGCTGCAATTATAAAAAACAACATTCTTCCATCCAAATTGTCCTTTATTCAATCTATATCTACACTGGTTAGCCTTGTGTCCAAATAAATTGCAGTGATAATAGTAGCCTTTGAATGGATAAATCATCTTGTTCAACATCTGACTTCTGCATTCTATATCTTTATGTCCAATTCTTTTGGATTTAAAATATTGAATGGTGAATGATAAAGCTTTTTGATTCATTCCATCATTCTATTTTATTTTATTTCTACAATATTTTTCTCTATGTCCAAACCTATTACATGAAAAATAGACACCCTTAAAAGATAAGTATCTTTGAGCATTAGGTTGTCTGATAGGAATCCTTCCAGTATTGCTTCTTTGATTCTTGATCTGTGTGTCATTGCCTTGAGTCTTCCTTTGATTTTCAATTATGTTAGGGGATTGATTTGATTTTGAACTTTTTCCTTCTTCAAGTCCTAAACCACCTTTATCCTTAGAAGGTTTTTGTCCTACAATCAGTTCATCCAGCCTTGTAGAACTGATTTTGAATTTTTCCTCATGAGCTCTTTCTTTCTCCAGATATGATTTTAGAATTACCAGTTCTTGTTCAAGCTTAGCACATTCATCCACCTTTCTTTGATTTTTAGTTTTCTGACAGTCTTCAATTCTCCTCTTTTCTTCCACTTGTTCTTTTAGCCCGGTGATGTCCTCATCTGCTTTCTTCAATTCATCACTAACTTCTCTATATCTTTCCTTGAATTTCTTGATTTTATCTATTAGTTTCTTAATGCACTCATTCGCTTCCTTTAGGCTATCCTTCAAATCCTCATTTTCTTCTTTTGTTAAGATCTTCAAAAGCAATTTCAAGTTCACCATCATTATCTAGGATACAATCTTCTTCAATATGTTTTGCAAGAATTTCTTTCAGAGGAATAGGAAATATCTTATCTCCCATGAATTCAAATTTTAGGATCTTCCTCGAGCTGTTAGAATTTTTAAGAGGAACAAGGCTTTGATACCAATTATTAAACACCTAGAATACTGAGAGGTGGGGTGAATCAGTATTCCATTAAACCATTCGAATAATATCCATCCAAGTAATAATACAACCCTAACTGTAACAATTAGTGAAAGAATGTAATCAACACAAGATGGAAATACACATGAAAACTATTACTTTTACGTGGAAAACCCAAAATGGGAAAAACCATAACGAGGATTAACTCACAATATAATATATCTGAATATAGAATATTACAAAGGCTCACTGCCAGGACACACTGGTCTTGAAGTCTCACGACCTGAAATAATTTACAAAATAGAGTATGGCTCATTTCCAAAAGATGAACTAAGATAGAATGCACCTTCCTTGTGCTAAAGTTCAATTCTGGTGAAGCACAGTATATAAAATACTTCCCTGTAAATGTACTAAAAAATACTATCTTCTCACACATATAAAACTTCACACATTCACACTCTCGAACTTTCATCATTTTCCTATTTCACATCTTTTTCACTCTTCTTCTCTTCTCTTCTTCACAAAAATATCATAAATATATGCCATATACATTCACTTTCACTAATTAGTTCAGCCTAATTAGAGAAACCCCATCTCACATCAAAACTAACTCTGTTAGCATTGTCCTCAAAAAATATTCATCTTCGCTCCCAACACGAGCATCTAATATATGGTATTAGTTGGCATGGACCTAAGATAGATCCAATTAGCATTCACAACACATATTTAATCTTCTTGATTCAAATTCATGATTAGGTTGGCCAGGGTTAGACCTAAAGCATCAAAACACCAAATGTATATGCAATTCATCAAACATGTAACACAAAAACCACTAACACATCAAATTATCCTTTATATGACATCGAATAACTTATATTCAACTCCACAAGGCAAGATAATTAAATATGAGAAAATGTGAAATCTCCCTCATCAATGCACTGCACATAAACTTACTATAGTCCTCAGAACTAGACACTATTATTCATTTCTTCTGTATGAATTTGCAAATCATCATAAAGATTTAGTGTAAGATGCATCTTGTAGTAAAAAATCTATGTACAAATTCCTCTGGTGATATCTTTCTTTGAGGTGGAAACTAGACCAAAAAATCAATGTACTAAACCAGTATATAAGTAGAACACTATTTTCCAAACTACTAGTAATTGAATCTTTCCAACCGTATAGCCAAGTCAACTAAAATATTGTCAATGGATGCAAATGATGTCAAGATAGAATATAGCTTCTGAATGAATCTTACAAAATGAGATAATCTAGACCAAAATACCAGATCAAATTTCCAATACTGGAGAGTCCATAGCTCAAATCATATTTACCGGAGCAACTACTGAACTATACAAGTAATGTACATCAATGAAAATCTTTCAATTTCCATTGTTGACATCAATGCCAATCTTCCAATTTGCAACACAAATATGCTGAACATAAGTGCACAAAGAAGCATATTTCAATCACCTCATTCATGTTATTGAGAAGAACACCATTTGGGTACATTATTTTATCAAATAAAGTTCATGACAGGTGTCCTCTAAGAAGAAAAAGAATACGAAGAAAGGAAAGGGCAAGGCCCTTCTTTCTATTGCATCTTAATCATACACATGGATTGTTAATTCATGTCCTTTGTACCATTTGATGTTAGATTATGATGATTTCACATCCTTGTAGCCAAGTCCCATGCTACATATTTTGATGGGTGATAATAATTTAATGGAGGTTTATGAGAGAGGTTCTAATGACATAGGTGATAGAATATTTTGTGATGTTGTATGTGTGTCTTCTTTGTCAATTATTCTCCTAACCATTTACTAGATCATAGATAGGGTCATGCAAAAGGATCAAGTTTACTCTAGATTTTGTGGTCATCAGTGAGTTATACAATGGATTTACAATAGCAATTGGAAGGTTAGATCATTAGTCTTGATTGTATGCCTTCTCATATTTTTTTACTAACTCTCCTTCCATAAAACTACTTGGTCATTTCAATCAAGGAAGTTGTGGCATGAGTGGTTTGGTTATTGAACCACCACTATTTACAACTTAGCCAACATGATAGGGTAATAGGGTTTCTTTCTATTCACTTTTTTAATGGAGTTTGCAAGGGATGTATTCTTGCTAAACATCCAAAAGAGAAGTATGAAAAAGGGAAATAATGGGGAGATACTACATAGTGATTTGGTTGGTACATTTTCAAAGCCTTCATTTGGGAGGGTAATTTATATTCTTACATCCATTGATGACTTCTCTTAGTTCAATTGGGTGTATTTTCTTCAAAATAAGATAGATGTATTTAAGTACTCTCAATACTTCAAAGAACTTGTAGAGAAACGATCTACAAAAAAAAAGATATTGCACATTGATAATGGTGGTAAGTATGGCAACCATTAGTTTGAGAAATTTTATACTTTAGAGGGTATTGAATTATAAATTATAGTTCCATACAATCCTTGATAAATGGGGTCAAAAAATTAATTCCTAAGAGAAATGGTATAGAGTTCACCACATGATCCAATATAGATCTCTTGCACCACAATTTTGGGCAAAAGTAGTTTACCATGAAAACTACATATAGAATAGAGTTCACATAAAGCATTGAAAGAATTCTCTTTTTGAATCTTGGAGAAGAGATAAACCCATAATAAAACACTTTAGATCCTTCTAATGTCCAACTTGCACTCACATTTCAATAGAAAAATAAAAATATATAGATCCCCAAAGTAGGCCATGTATGTTTCTTGGTTATCTAGATAGTGTAAAAGGATACAAGATTCATCAGAAATACTCATGAGTTGTTTATTGAGAGGGGAGTGATATTTGAGGAAGGATATCTGAGTCCAACCCTTGACACTTATCCTTTTTTAATCCCCTGGGGTATAATTGGGTCAAATGACAATTCCTTAGATGAGGTATATCCACATGAGCATTATTTTGATGATCAAGGTTTATCTTCCTCTACTACAGATGATGATATTGTGGATGAGAGTCATCCTCTCTCTCCTATACATAACTATTAGGATGTAGAATCTCCTCTTAACTCCTATTTCTTGTCCACTTTTGGCTAGAGAAATCTTATAACTTCTAGGTGGTTGGGTTAGAGATCCTTTTAACACTATGAATACTTTCAAAATTCTAATCTAACCATCTCACCCTTTCATTTCCTCCAACTCTAATCCATAGTATTTTTTAGTTGCATTAGGCATTATTTAATGGTAACTAGCAATCAAGAGGAATGCAATTCCTTGATGAGGAATCATACTTGGAATTTAATCCCTCTTCCCAAGGGAAGAAAAATAGTTTAATGTAAGTGGAAATATCAAACCAAATTTTTAGAAGATGGGTCAATTGAAAAGTTTAAGGATCGATTGGTCACTAAGGGATTTTCATAAGTTCCTAACATTTACTACAATAAGACCTTTGCACCTATTGCAAAGATGAACTTGATTTGACTCACCCTTACTATTGCCACAACAGAAATGGGAAGTTTATAGATGGATGTGGAGAACGCCTTTCTTCACTATGTTCTAGAGGAGGATATATACATGGAGAAACCATAGGGGTTTGAATATAAATTTTCCTTGGTTTAATATCTCAAGAAATATATTTATGACCTAAAAGAAGTCCCTTGAGCTTGGTATACCAAGATGGATTCTTACCTTCTCATAGTCAGAACCACTAATTGCCACTTTGATCCAAATGTATATATCTTGTTTTAGGGCTAGTCTCTCTTACTCCTAGTTTTGTATGTTGATGACCTATTGATCACATGGAGCTCATCATCTTCCATTGTGTCAACCAAAATTTCCCTTCATGACATATTTTTGATGATTGAATTTGGGTTACAATATTTTCTTGGGATTAAGATATATCATTCTTCTTCTAGGACTAGCATTGCATAGTACAAGTATGTACTTTATCTTCTCTCATGGTTTCAAATGGCTGACTATAAACCTACACCAACTTCCTTTCTATGTAGAGTCAAAATTGAGGCAAAGTGTTCTACACATTTGGTTGATGCAACCTTGTCTCGATAACTTCTTAGTAACCTCATTTACTTAAATAATATAATACCTAAATTTCCTACACCATTGATGTGGTCTCTCATTTATGCAAGAGCCACATGAACTACATTGGAAGTCAACTAAGTGAATACTTCACTCTGTTTAGGGAACTCACAACTATGGGTTCTAGTATACTATTATCATTGATATTGAATTGGTTGAATACACAAATTTTGATTGGGCGGGTGATTCTTAGGAAAAAAAAGTCCACTCTTGCCTATGATTTTTCACATGGTTATAGTCCTATATGTTGGTTGAACAAGAAGCATAACTCTTTTACTCTTTCGTCCATAAAAGTTTAATATCAAGGAACTATGGATGCTACCACTAAGGCCATTTGGCTTCAACATATTTTCATTGGGTTAGTATCTAGTTTTATAGTCCATATGACATATTCTATGATAGAAAAATATCTATCCAAATCTCTCAAAATATGATCCATCATCAACAAACCAAACACATTGAGGTAGATATGCACTATATTTGAGAGCTTATTCATCAGCTGGTCATTGATCTTCATTGTTGTGTAATAATAGAAAATGTGGTCGATATCCTCACCAAAAGATCATAGAGAATAAATTTCATCATCTACAAGATTTGTTAGGGGTGTAGGAAGATACATCTTAGGGGGTTGGATAGTCCTCCCTATTCTTTTCTCTCTCTATCTAGGGAGAGTAGGGGATAGGCAGCAATGGGGGATATTCTTGCTTATAGTGGAAATATTATTCTCTTTGGAGGGATTTTATTGTATATGGGTACACAACTAAATTACATTATTGAGACCCATATTTTCTCCCACTTAAGTTAAAATATACGTACCTCACTAGGTGTTAGTGTGGGATTTTTATTTTCCTTATGTTTGTGGACATTTATTTTTCCTATACATTATGAAGCTTACATAGGTTAATTAGGTTTGGTTATTATGATAAAACATTAAATAATCCATTAGTTACACACATCACCCTCACCCAATCCAAGTAGTTGAGTTACACATCCTCTTTTAGACTTATGAGCCATTTCACATATCCATTTGTTTGTCTTTATATAAGTAGGTGCTATTAGTGTATTTAGGGTTATTTCACATCTAGTTAGCATATCGGCCTTTCTAGGTTGAACCATTCACACTAGTTAAGCCTCCACTTAGGGAATTTTAAGTTTAATTGGAGATCATATAGTACATAATTATATGATTGATTCAGGGGCTAGCAACTTTGTTATACTAAAAAAGGTAGTTGATCACCTTGGAATTAAGTATGAACCTATGGCTAAGGGAGTTATGCAATTGGATGGTATTATTGTCAAAATAGTGGGGGTTATTAAGGACCTAAAATTGACCTTGCATGTGTGCCCTGGCTACATTGTATTGTAATACATTTCAGTCATAGAGCTCTCTGCCTTCTTTTCCCTATGTTTTTCTAGAGAGTTCGTCGCTAAGATAGGAGGATATATATCTTCTAATTTGTCCCATATACTATTAAGGACCAAGTATGGTACCAAAGTGAGGTTATTAAAGTTGAACCCATTGAAAATGATCATATTGAAACTTACAATCCTGGCCCCATAAATATGAATTGCACATTATACGATAAAAAAGATGAGTGTTCTATTTGTGAGCCAACTAATATTTTGGAGGAGCTTCCTAATTGTTTGCTAGATGAATGGGGTAATGCATTTAAATTTGACCCACTCACTAAAGTAGAGGAGATTGCTCTTAGTACTTTTTTCATTCATGAAGAGGATACCTCTATCCCCAATCTCATGAAAACTCAAGGAGATCCAGAGGGACTGTGGCAATTATTTTATGATGGCTCCAAAAACAAGAATGGTGCAGGTGTTGGTGTAATGTTCGTATCCCAAAGTAAGGAGAAGTATTACTTCTCTTTTAGACTTCAATTTAGTTGCACTAACAATGTGGCTGAGTATGAGGCCCTCATACAAGGTATCCAACTTGCAAAAAAAAGGAAAATCAAACTTTTGCAAGTCTTTGGGGATAGTGAATTAGTTGTAAACCAAATCAAAACTCAGAGCATAACCAAGAATAACTTGCTGAAATCCTACATAGGGTTTGGGATTTGACTGAGGATTTTGAGGGATTTGGCATCTAGACTATCCCTAGAGATATGAATAAGCATGTTGGTAGACTTGCAATAATTGATGCTCAATTTGACATACTAGCACATATTGCAAGCAAGAATGATCCAGGTGGATATGTTCACCAAAAATTGAATTGTTCCAGATGCTCCAAGAGTTAGCACCATGTTAAAGAGCTCTCCAATATGAACCCAATGCAACTTGAATCATCTTGAAAGGAGTTCGTATCCTCAAGATATGGTCGGTCAAAGTTTGATCAAAGCAAGGGTTCCAAATGGAGATTCTAGGTCAAAAAATTGATTGTCTAAAAAATGGTAAAAAATGACATCATGTTGAAGAGATCATCGACACAAATTCAATTCCACTCAAATCATGTTGATTAGAGCTTGTACACAGAAGTTATGACTAGTCAAAGTTTGCTGGTAAAGAGGTTGACCAGAGTACCATTGTTGACGTGGCAAGTACAGGTGACATGGCAGAAACATGGATCAATCATGTTTTGGCATGTGGCATCCAATGTGGCTAATAGGAAGGTGCCATGTGGCCCAATCGCTGGGTGCCACATGGCACCTATGTGGCACATCTACGTGTTTGACAGTTCAAAAGTTGTTGAGGAGGTTTGAACTAGTGACCTCCCCCTCACTAAATTCACATGCCACCACTACACCATGCATTATTTTCAGAGTATAAAGTAGTGACGGGTTATTTATTAACTTCATAAAATCCATTTTTGGGTTAGATGGATTTGAACCACCAACCCCCCTCCTATTAATCCGCCCAACAACCACTACACCAAGCAGATTTGTTGGGATTTAAAGGCAACAAATTTTATTTAAATTAAAACTAAAAGCCGATTCCCCTATATATAAAAAGTCTTTTTAAATAGCCCGATTTTTATAAGACCAATAAGGGGCTTTAAAGGGTTTTTTTTAAGGATTGTATAAGATTTGCAAAGATTTAATTAGTTTTAAGGGCTTGGTAATAAGGGGTTTATTATGGCTCGTTAAATGAAAGCCATATTTTAAAGATTTTTATTTTTAAATTAGGAGATATTGGGAGATATGTTTGCTTAACCCATTATGGCATGTGAAATTATATTTAAAGGGGGGTTATTAGCCTTTGGGAGGAAAATGGCAAGGAAAGTGAAAACTTGATAGTGGAATTATTCCAACTCTGTACATTTAGCTAGGAGAGGCTATATGCCAAGTGATTTTGTACTTGAAGGAGGGGGAATTTTCTACACTTCATTATCATCCAAGGAGATTTGTAAATACTTTGGAGCAGATTGAAGGTGCTTTGTATTCAAGCATTTGGAGCTTAATCAAGGATCAATCACTCAGTTGGAGAGAGACCCAGAGACGTAGCCATTTGGTGAACTTCGTTATCAATTTGTTGTCTTCATCTCCTCTTCCATGTTTTCATATTCCTGTTGTTTTAATCATTGATAATATTTTTAAAAGCATTTGAAATTAAGCTTAAGACATTCAGTTTCTCATTTACATAAAATTAACATTCACTAAGAAACATGTCATAGATCCTAACAGATTAAAGAAGGAGCAACATATTAAGCCCGTTGTAAGGCCAGTTGTTCTATACAACCAAGTAAATTGGTAGGTCTTTGAAAATGATCAACAAATAGTCAATTACCTTCAAGAAGAGGAAGAATTTTCTGGCAAGAATCAGTCTAAGATACAAGACCAATATGGTGATAAGATTATGTAGCTAAATAGCAACAAATTATCAAAAGGTCTCATCACCCTTGAAGGTATCTTTCATTTAGATGAACAACTAAAACAAAAGAAAATGAACCTAGTTGCAAAGAAGGGTGACTACAAGCTAGTTGCAATTGCAGAAGGAATATCTTTGAATTTGGGGAAGGTATGTTATGAAGCCAAGAATGAAACTTTTGTTAATTTTTTTCAGGTTTATGATGATGTGAATACTTGGACCTATGAGGATTTAAAAGGTTTTGATATTAACTTGGACTATCACACCATTGAGTTAGACCCAGATGTTAAGCCTGTAAGAGAAAAATAAAGACCTGTAAATCCTGAGATTGAGCCCTTGATGAGGAAGGAGTTGACCAAATTAATAGAGGCTAGGATCATATTTCCCATCAAACATTCTTCATGGGAGGAAAACTTAGTCTCTATTAGGAAAAATAATGGGGAAATAAGGCTTTGTGTTGACTTCAAAGGCTTAAATAGAGCCCCCTAAAGGATCATATCCTTTTCCCTACATGGAGAAAATTTTGCAAAAAGTTAGTGGTTTAGAAAGATTTTCTTTCTTGGATGACTACTCAGGCTACAATCAGATCCTAGTCTAGGAATCCGATCAACATAAGACAAAATTTACCACCAAATGGGATACCTATGCTTATTACAAGATTCCTTTTGGGTTAACCAATGTTGGTGCCACCTTTCAATGGACCACAAACATGTCATTTCAAGGTGTATTCAACAATTTTGTGTTGGTCTACTTGAATGACATAATAGTCTTTTCAAAACATGCAAGTGATCATTTCAACCACCTTGAACACATCTTTAAAAAATGTAGGGAGTATGGTATTTCCTTGAATCCAAACAAGTGTGTCTTTGCCACTGACCAAGGTAAATTTCTTGGACACATTGTTTCTAAAGTTTTTTAGCCATTGATCCAGCAAGAGTGGAGTCCATCTTGTCCATTCCACTCCCTGGCCACAAAAAGGATTACAAAGCTTCTTAGGAATAATTAATTTTGTGAGGAGTTTCATTCCCAACTTTGCTGCTTTAGTAAAGCCTCGTACCTCCATGCTAAAGAAAAATATGGTTTTTGTTGGGAAAATGTGTCTCAACCTTGCAATTATATAAGGTTATATTGTTGATAAGATGTATATATATATATTTCCTAGTTACACTGATAGGTGTAATATACAATGGGAGCATGGGGTGGAGGGGAGGAGTGGGATGTGTGTTAATATTAACATTTTTTTGTTAAAAAAAACTCTTAAATGGCCAAAACACATTAAATTAATGATATATTGTAAATTTGGACTATTCATTATTAGGTTTTAGATCTGATGGTAGATATTTTGTTGGCTTATCTTTCCCTATAAGCTAATCCTATTTTATGAGGGCATTGTATTACAACTACGATATGGTAATGTATTTTGCGAGTCTAATAGCGGTCGTGTTGTCTCTAGATCTATGGTGGTGATACTCCTATGAGAAGCTTGCTCTACAAGTATATTGTAATCTTTGTGATTTCTGAATAATATATTGGGAAAATTTTGGAGTGTGGGGTTTTTCTCTTGGAAGGGTTTTCCCCACGTAAATCACCATGAACTATGTTATGCATGATATTTATGTTTATTTATGTTTAAGTTTTTGTAACTATTGAAAGGATTTGCAAATTTTTGCATTAGTCTCCTCTCAATATTAGTGTAGGAAGTTGTTTCACTACTTTAACTTCCTTATAAGTGTTATTAGAGCTTGATCACCTTTGGCTTTAGTTGTGGGTTGTTGGATTTTTTTGAACTAATGTAGATTTGAGTGGGAGCTTGTGCAAAAGATACTTTGTGATCTTGTTGCAAGAATTTTCAAATGGCAAGTTTATCAGGGAGAATAGAGGTGGATAATTTTTTTGGACATAATTTTGAGATGTGAAAGCTAAAGATGGAGGATCTGTTGATAGATTGAGATCTGTAGGATGTTGTTGATGAGAAAGTTTCAAGATATTCAGATCCTACTTTGGATCCTCAATATGAAGTTATGGACCGTAAATCCAAGGTTCTAATTAGATTGTGCTTAGTAGACTCTATTTTAATCAATGTTTGTGAAGAGACCACTATAGAGAAACTATGGAAGAAACTTGGTGAGATGTATCACGCCAAATATTTAGTGAACAAGATTTTCTTGAGGAAGAAATTGTATTCCTTGAGAATGGAAGAGGATGGATGAATCATAGACCACCTAGAAGCATTCAATATGTTGGTGGATCAATTGGAATTGGTTGGTGTCAAAATGGATAAGGAGGAGAAATTTCAGATATTGCTTTGTTCTTTGCTTGATTCGTGGGATTCTCTTGTTATGGCTATTGGGAGTACTATTGTTTTGAAGACTAAAGATGTGGTAGGTTCTTTTATTTTTGAAGAGATGTGGAGAAAGGTATCCATCAGTAATAAGGAGGCCCTAAATGTTTGTGGAAGACCTAAGGAAAAAGGAAAGAATAATTAGAAGCATTACAAATCCAAGTCCAAAGTTATTTAGCTTGGACATATTCATAAGGAATGCAAAGAAGAAAAGAAAAATAAAAAGAAGAGATTTGATTATGATTCTAAGTCTAAGAAGTAAGATGGGAATGCATTAATTGCAGCTTTGGAAACTCGTGTAGGTAATGATGCATGGTTAATTGACTTAGGTGCATATTTCCATATGACCTTTAATAGAGATTGGTTTTCTAAATATAAAGAATTTGATGGAGGTGACGTGTAATTGGGTGATGATTCTTATTTAAATATTGTTGGTCATTTTAAAGTTAGAATTAGGTTTCCTAATGGTAGAATAAAAAGGATTAATGGTGTGTTGCATATCCTTGGATTAGCACAAAATTTGTTATATGTGAGAAAACTAATAGATGCAAGTGTGCATGTAGTATTTTCTGATGTAGGATGTAAGATGGTTAGTGGTGCTATGGTGATTTCTAGAGGTGTTAGATATGGCACATTGTATAAGCTTGATGCATGCACTATTGAGTGCAATAGTACTTCTATGAAAAGAAAGTATGTGGAAGAGGTGAGGGTTTCATCTTTAGCAAATGATCATGGCTTCTGGGTACCCAAGGGTGCTCTATCTTCTGAATCAAATTTACCTACAAAGAAAACTATGTTATGGAACTAGAGACTCGACCACATTGGAGAAAAGGGTCTAAGGACCTTGAAAAATAAAAACCTTGTTGAAGATTTGTTTGATTATAATCTTGAATTTGATTTTTGTGAGCATTGTATTTATGGAAAATAAAACCATGTTCAGTTTTACTCGAGTTTTCATAAATATTGTGGTGTATTGGATCTTATTCATTATGATGTGTTTGGTCGTGTAGATGTTCCTTCAATTGGTAAATCCACATATTATGTTTCATTTATTTATGATTATAGTAGAAGGACATGGGTATATTTTCTAAAGAGTAAATCTAAAGTTTTTAGTCAATTTAAAGAATTTAAAGCAATGGTTAAGTTACAGACTTGGAATTTTTTTTTTTTTGAGGATTGATAATGGTGGAAAATTTTTCTGTAATGATTTTGATAGATTATGTAAATATTGCGGTATTCATAGAAAGAAAAAAACTCCATATTCTCCATAAAAAAATGGAGTTGTAGAAAGAATGAATAGGACATTGATGGAAAAGGCTAGGTGTATGTTGAATGGTGCTAGTCTAGAACAAAGGTTTTGGGTTGAAGTTGTTGCCACTGCTTGTTACCTGATTAACAGGTCTCATACATTAGCTCTTATTGATAAAGTTCCTATAAAGGCATGGTCGGGTTGCAAGATTTCATTAAGACATATTAGAGTTTTTGGTTGCAAGGCATATGCAGATGTTCTAAAGGAGAAGTGAACAAAGTTGGAGAACAAGGTTGTGAAATGTATCTTCATTGGATACAATTACTATGTGAAATGATACAAGCATTGGGATCTTGTTGCACAAAAGGTAATATATAGTACAAGTGTTATTTTTAGAGAAAATAAGCCTTCTTTTGTTACATTGCAACTAGAACAAAGCAAACAAGAAGTTGTGATTCAATTTCCTTCTACACCTGAGAAAGTTGAATTGAGACCCATGGATAGACAAGAAGTTGAGGAGAGCTCATCTAGCTCTGAATCTTTAGAAGAGGAAGAAGAACCTCCAACTTAGCTTGTTCGTAGGTCTACAATGAATAGAAAACCACCTAAAAGGTATTCACCTAATGATTGGAGATGTATTTTTGCTTTAAATACTAACATGGATGAACCTAGATGTGTAGAAGAGGCATTAGGTATGAATGATGCAGAATCTTGGAAGATTGCTATGGATAAAGAAATGAAAAATTTGAAGAAGAATGATACATGAGATCTTGTACCATTACCTGAAGGACAAAATTTTTTTGGTTGTAAATGGGTGTTCAAGAAAAAGATTGGCTTAGATGGAGGTATTGTGAAGTACAAAGCAAGGTTGTTTGCGAAAGGTTACTCTCAAGTTGAGGGTGTTGATTATGGTGAGATATTTTCTCCTATTGCAAAAATGACATCCATTAGATTTTTGATTTCTATTGCTATTGCTTATGATTTATAGGTTGAGAAAATGGATGTGAAAACTACCTTCCTCCATGGTGACTTGGAGGAGAATATTTATATGACACAACCAGAGCACTATGTGGTGAAAGGTAAAAGTAAATTAGTTTGCAAACTGAAGAAATCTTTGTATGGCCTAAAATAGAGTCCTAGGATGTGGTACCAAAAACTTGATGTACATATGTGTTGAGTTTTGGATTTGAGCATTCTAAATTAGATCATTGTGTTTATTATAAAATTGATGGTGATTATTTCTTGTTTATTGCATTATATGTTGATGATATGTTATTTATTGGCAAAGGGAAAGGTATGATTTTAGAACTGAAATCTCAACTTGATGCTAAATTTGAAATGAAAGATCTTGGTGTAGATAGATACATTCTTGGGACAAAAATTAAAAGAGATAGAGTGAACAAAAAGCTATGGCTTTTCCAAAGTAAGTATGTCAATTCAATTTTACAGAGGTTTAACATGTAGGATTGTAGACCATTGTGTGTTATTGTTTCAACTAGAAAAAAGTTATCTATTTTAGATTGTCCAACATCTCCATCAAAGATGGAAGAAATTAGCAGAGTTTCTTACCAAAGTGTAGTTGGAAGTTTGATGTATGCTATGGTTTGTACTAGACCAGACATTACCCAAGTTGTGGGATTTCTTTCCAGATATATGTTTAATCCTGGTAGAGTTCATTGGGATGTAGTTAAAAGAGTCTTCAGATATTTGTGTGGTACCTCAAAGTATTCCTTGTGTTATCATAGTAATTTGAATGAAGATGGGATTTCCCTTAATATTCATGGTTATCTGGATTCAAATTGGGTAGGTGATGTTGATAGAAGATGATCCGCCAGTGCTTATATGTTTACTTTATTTGGTGGTGCAATTAGTTGGATAAGTAAGCAATAGGTTGTGGTTACTTTGTCCACTACTGAAGCTAAGTATATGGAAGATACTCATGCTTTTAAAGAATCCATTTGGCTTAAGATATTATATTTAGATATTAGAATAAAACAAGGTGCAGTGGCAATTTATTGTGACAGAGTGTGATCTATCTAACTAAGAACCTAACATTTCATGCCAGGAGCAAGCACATTGATGTACAAGGTTGAAGATGGTAGGGAGAAGCTGGTTAAAGTAGATACTTTGATGAATGTTGATGATTCTTTAACTAATCCTGTGAGCATAGAGAAGTTTAGATGGTGTTCAGAGACCATGGGCCTTTAAGCCCCTAGCAATTAAGAGATGATGTTAACTCCCTCCTGTTGCTCTTGCAAGGTGTTCGACAAGTGGGAGATTTGTTAGAAAAATGTGTCTCAACCTTGTAATTATAAAAGGTTTATTGTTGATAGGATGTATTTAATATATATATATATATATGTATGTATGTATGTATGCATGTATGTATGTATGTATGTATGTATGTATGTATGTATGTATGTATGTATGTATATTTATATATATTTCCTAGTTACACTGATAGGTGTAATATACAATGGGAGCACATGGTGGAGGGGAGGAGTGGGATGCATGTTATGTTAAAAAAAATTTGTTAAAAAAAACTCTTAAATGGCCAACATACATTAAATTAATGATATATTATAAATTTGGACTGCTCATTATTAGGTTTTAGATTTTATGGTAGATATTTTGTTGGCTTATCTTTCCCTAGAAGCTAACCCTATTTTATGAGGGTGTTGTATTACAAATGCGATATGGTGATGTACTCTAAGAGTTTGATAGCAATCATGTTGTCTCTGGATCTCTAGTGGTGATACTCCTATGAGAAGCTTTCTCTACAAGTATATTGTAATCTTTGTGATTTCTGAATGATATATTGGGTGAATTTTGAAGTGTGGAGTTTTTCTCTCGAAAGGGTTTTCCCCATGCAAATCATTATGTTGTGGTATGCATGATATTTATGTTTATTTTTTAAAATTTTTCTATAATTGTTGAAAAGATTTGTAATTTTTTGCATTATTCTCCTCTCAAGATTAGTGTAGGAAGTTGTTTCACTACCTTAGCTTCCTTACAATATTAATTTGGACCAAAGAAGGGAAGGATAACTTTGAGGCTATCAAAAAAGAAATTTCTCAAGCTCCTACCCTTGTTAATCCCAACTATGACAAGGACTTCATTATTTACACCTTTGGAGGAGAAGAAAGTATATCAGTTGTATTGACACAACTGAAAAATGAAAATGTGGAGCAGCCCATTGCCTTCTTCAATGAAGGACTTAAAAATTATGAGATCAATTATAGCTATGTTAAGAAGCATGTCCTTGTTGTTTTAGGGTATTGAGAAAATTCAGACACATGTTATCTAGTAATAGAATCTAGTTGATGGTTCCCCATGCAAATATCAAAGATTTCCTTTTGAGCAGGGATATCAATGAAAAAGAGTTGTATATCAATGCCATAATCCATAACCTTAGTGACCCATACAACTCTTTTTTCATTGATATAACCTTAGTGAACCTTCTACCATCATCTCTTATAATGCCAAAGCTTTTGTTGGTACCCAAATAATTGATTGGGAAGTTAGGTATGGTATACACTTGAAAAACTCATCAAATTATTACTACCCTTAGGGAAATGGCCTGGTTGAGTCTTCAAACAAAATTCTCATTAGGATAATTAAAAGTACTATTGAGGATAATTAGAGGTTTTGGCATGGAAAATTGAAGACATCCCTTTGGGTTGACAGGATCACTCCCAAGAGATCTATTGGAAATTACCCTTTCATGTTGGTTTATGGAAGGGAGGCAAGGTTACCATTATCACTAGAGTTTCCTTCTCTTGAGTTAACAAATCAAATAGAATTAATGGAAAATAATGTCATGATAGTGAGGTTGGCATAGCTATTGGAGTTAGAAGAGACCAAAAAAAAGGCTATGCAAACCCTTGAGACTCATCAAGCATAGGTCAAAATAAATTTTGACAAGAAATCTATCCACAAAGTGTTCCAAGAGGGAGGTTTGGTACTAAAATGGGATACAGATAGAGCCAAAGTTGGAAGGTATACCAAATTTGATGCCATTTAGAGTGGTCCATTTATCATCACTAGCTATAATGGGGACAATACATTTCATCTCTTTAGGCTGGATGGCGAGGTTCTCCCAATTCCAATTAATGGAATTCATCTCAAACCTTATTTCTGAGAGGTTTTGAGAATTCATGTACATATTATCTTAGTTGCTACTTTTCTAATAACTATTGCTACACACTCTATATTCTCCTTAGGAGAATGTATGATCTAGTTATCTTTATTTTCCACCAAGTGCAAGCATGCACATGTTATTTTGTTTTGTTTCTTTTGAGGCAAGTTGGTTGTTATAGGTTCCCCTTATGATTTCTATTCCCAATAGACTAATAAGGCCCCTAGATTCCATGATCAACAGGAAATAATCTCACAAAAATCACCAAAATGTTGACATTTCATGCCACCTTATATGACCCATCAATAAAAATTGATATGAGAGATCCTATATGGGCCATCTTGCATGAATTATACCTTGAAAAAATCCCAAAATTGGTTGTGTCAAAGTTTCAAACTTTCAGGCTTTTGCTTACCTGCATACCTACATGCCTTATCTATCACTTTCCTTTTACAAGCCATTATACTCCCCGATCACCGAAGCCCTAATGAAATCCTTGAAAATTTGACTAAGTCAAATTTTTAGACTTCGAGGATTGGAATTCTTCCTTACTTCTTACCATCTTTTCATCTTAACCATTGAGCCTTCCTCTCGATCCCTGATACTTTCAATGATCTGGCCTTCCATCTAACTTTTGTATTATCTTTACAATAAGACATAAGTTTTTCATCCCAACCTTTGACCTCTAATGTATTACCTTTGAACAACTGGTATTAGGTCCCTATACTATTCCTTATCACATTTTGTGATAAGCCATAATTCTTGTCCTTGAATCCTGACTCCCAATATTGAAATCTTTCTTCCACAATCTTCCAATCTCCTTGCCAACCTTCAAATCTTGTGCCATTCTCCCTTCCCTTCTTATAGCAAGCATTAGGCCCAATTCTTGATGCTTGATAAGTGTTATGTAGTATAGGTATGCTCGATGCCTGATGCTTGACGAGGTTTCCTCTAATTTTCAAGATTGTGATGTTATTCTATCCAACCTTTCGAAAAGTGTTCTTTGGTAGGCTCGATGCTCGATGTCCAAAGAAGATGCTCTTTTGGGGCTTTGGACCATTTAATGTTTGGCTTAGTGGTTCTTTTGGGCCCGAAAGTTTGACAATACTCTGAAATGATGTGCTTTCTAACCAAAAATTCCATTAATGCTCAAATGACTTTCCCAACTGCCTGATTTGATTTTGAGGCTTTGAGGACAAAATTTAATGCACCTCCTAACTACTGCAAGTAGATTTAGCGGCACCCATAGTCATTTATTCCTTGTTGTTTTCCCTTCTAATGTGATTTATGCCTAGATCGGTGATTTCATAAGAGATTTCAATACACGTTTGGAACAAAATTCTATGTGAAGGAATGGGTGTTGAGTGTTGGTCTTTCTTCTTGGGCATGATTTTTGAGTTATGTCTGACCTATAAAGGAAAGCACTATATTCATTTTAAGGGTTCTTCCCCAGATTTTATTTGCAAAACTTATGTTATTTTTATATTATGCAACTATAAAATTGGCTTTCATGCCTTTGTGTTAATAAAATTAGTATTTTTACCTCTTCCTAATGCTTGTGTCTTGTGTAACATTTGATACCTCTATGTACACATGACCTTTCATCATTATTATGAGCTGTATGATTGTGCTAACTTGTTGTAAGTGTTGATTGTGGGTAATTCCTACCTCTTTTGATATTTCAAACCCCAACCTTCATTCTTTCTTATAAAAATGATGAAATAGGGAATTATGTAAGCATATTCAGTGGTTTTTTGATGATGCAGAGCCAAGGTGGAGAAGATTCAAACATATTAGACTTCAGTAAAACAACAACCTTTGATGACACACTCAACCATCTTGGATCAATTAACATCAACAAGGTTAAAGACTTCAAAACTCAACAACTTGGCTTATCTTTTAGAGAAGGCCACTAAAAGACCATTTCAACACTATTCTAACATCCTTTCAACTCCTAATGCAATCCCAAACCAAACATTCAAGGTTTCTTTGCAACATCATGAAGAACCCTCAAACTTCCCTACAAAAAGGCTACAAGATTAGCCCTGTTTTACAAACAAAGTGCCTCTAAAACACCTGCCCTCTACAAAAAATCTTCAATCAGTCAATATACATGTGTCAAAACTCCAAATTCTCCAATTTTTTTGCTGCTACAAGGCTTCTACATGTCTGATCCGTTAAACCCTCCATTTACATGCAAGAACCTAGGGTTTCACTATTTTTCCACAATAACAAGCTCCTAAGCATCTACCAAAGCATCAAACATTTGTAATAGGGTCTGTACAGACCTTCTACACCATCACAAACTTAATTGCAACATTGATTCACAAAACCCTAACATAGAACCTCCATTTTTCATATGTTTCCTTTCACAAAACAACAAGAATAGTAATGCATCTTCTTTATTTCCTTTTCAGTGCCAAACCACAAGATCCTACATACTATACAAAATTATTTGGAACCTTCACACTTGTCACAGTAAGTACAGTCATGTGAGGGCCCTCAAAACATTGTCTTTAACACCAAAACCCCCAAAATAGGGTATCTCGGTCTATTTTTAGAAAAGTAGATATTTCTAACTCAAACACCACCAAATGCCTTCAAATCAAACACAAAACAGTGCTAATACAAATCTTCAAAGTTTAGAAGGGATTTCATAACCTAAGCTGACTGTATGTGCCCATATAGGCCTGCAGAATAAGAAAGAACACAAAAAATTTGAAAGAAAACACATAAATTTTATTGTCAAATCCTTCAATCCCGTATCAACCCCTTACAATGATGTATTCATTCCTTTTAAAGGACTCTCCAACACAACCACCAACCAACTACCCCTTTCAACTAGTTTTCAAACCACCATGACCGTTGGAAGAATAATTACCCCCCATTTACACAATTTGTCACCTTTACAAGTATATCAAAATATTGTGCAATGTTTGTAACTTATAACCCCTAAAACTAAACTAAAGGCTTGAAAATAGCCTTATTACAATATCATGACCCCACTCTTTCCTATCCATGTGTAAATTTAAGATTTTTCCCTTAGAGGCTACAAAAGAAACTTTTGTGCAAGATTGCATTTTTACACATTTTGACCACCTTAGCCCACAAATTCCCTAAGTACATAGAATATTGGTCTATTAAACCTTATTTAGACAAAATAAACACAAAGATACTAGCACTACCTACTATTCATTCAAATAATCAAAATTTGATGTTGTGGTGTAGGTGCTCCTGCACCATACACCCCCCCTAAAAGAAACTCAGGCCTCATGAGTTGGTGTAGATACCACTATCTCCAAGCATCACAAAAACTCCATTGGTTTCCAAATGCACTCCACTGATGCATGTACACAGGATCTAAAAATTTCCCTAAACTTCCAACACCTTGAAATGTATTCCTACAAACATTTTGTCTTTCCTTTGTTCTCAGACCTGCAATCAGCCTCCTTTGTCCACCCTTTGGGTGTTTACCATGCTGGATACCTGCAAACAAACTGGTACTAGCATTCCTTTGATCTGACCTCACTTGCCTCTCATGTACATGTCTACCACTTGTCCTTAAGATTCTGTGTTTCCTGCCCTTGATCGTCTGCTCCACCAAGATGCCTTGGCACTGTTATATTAGGATTTTGCACTATTATGCCTACAAAGTTTGTTTGTTTTCCAAACCTACCCTCAACCACAGGGAACTCAATGGTTCCTACTAGCACATTCTCTTGAAAACCCACTGTCCTTACCTCCTTTACCTCTGTATTTGCCTTTATACCTGTGTTCCTGCACTTTCAGACCTACACTTATTCAAAACATCAGAAATTTTAATTTCTTTCACAACATTTAGAGGCTCCTTACCCCCACACATGATCACTTTAGCCTTACCCTTCTCATCTCCTACCCAAGGAGTTAAAACAAACTTATGACCATCTTTCATTATGGTATACCTATTTTCTCTTCCATCATCAATAGCACACCTATCATACTACCATGGTCTTCCAAGGACAACAGTCCATTGGAAGAATGTCACAAATAACACTATCTTTATACTCAACAATTTGGAAATCTATAATAGCTTGCTCATTTACTAACAAAGATTGACCATTACTTAACCAAGATACCTTGTAAGGCAAGTCATGAGGAATCCTTTTCAAACTTAACTTATTTACCATTTCACAAGAAATCATATTTTTAGTTGAACTAGAATCAACCACTACTTTACATACCTTTCCCTTACTCTTGCAAGTGGTTTTGAATAGCCTCTTCCTATGCAATGGCTCCATTTATTTGGAAGTCTTCAAAAGTTGTTTGTGTAACATCAAGGCTTCTCCAAACTCAGGATTAGCAGGATGGCTTGATGAAACAATGCTCTCCACTTCATCCTCTTGCACAAGTGGTACCCTTTTTTCTCCTTTACTTCCACTTGATGAGGCACCAATCTTCTCAGGACATTTGAAGGATGGGTGGCCAAATTCATTGCAAGTGTAACATCTACTTGAAATTTTTTTGTTAGAACTCCTACCTCCACCAAATCTACCCCTTGTGCCTCTCCATCCACCTCTGAAATCAGATTGCTCTTGTCCTTTCATGACATCTTCTTGATTATCATTGGTTGGCTTTGAACTAGGCATAGATCCTCTTCCTCTTGATGCATTACCTCTGCCTTTAACTGCTTAGTCTTTCCTTCTCTTCATTTTCTCCTCCACCTTGATTGCCATCTGATAGCATTCCTCTACAATTCTAGGGTTAGCCAAAACCAATTCATCTTGTATGTTTAACCTTAAACCACCCATATATCTTGCAACTTTTTCATCTTCATTCTCATGATGACCAGATCTTAAACTCAATTTATAAAATTCCTCAGTATAAGACTTAATATCCATTTCCCTTTGTCTTAAGCTTTGCAATTTCTTAAACAATTGAACTTGATGATCCTTGGGTAAGAATTTACCTTTGAGTTTTGATATCATCTTGTCCCATGAGGTAACTTTAGAATTTCCTTGCTTCCTCCTCTTTGATTGAAAGCAGTCCCACCATACCAAAGCATGGCCTTGCAACTTGGTCTTTGCAATCTTTACTCTTTGCTCCTCAGGAACCTCATCACATTCAAAATGATTATCTAATGCAACAATCCAGTCAAGTAGTTCTTCATCATTTAAACTTCCACATATTTAGGAACATCAATTTTTTTACCTTAGGCTTGTCATCCTTCACTGCCAACAACTTTGCAATTCTTTGATCCTCTGGAGTAAGCTCTTCTTCCACATCTTCAAACTCATCATCTTCCTCTTCATCTATCGCACTTCCCTCTTCAACATCCCTTCTTTTGTTTGTCTCCAAGGCTATGATTCTCTCTTCCAACTCTCCGAGTTCCTTAGCATGTCTTTCTTTCATCTCCTTCATCTCTTTAGCCATATCTTTGTTCGCTGGAGGCATTTTGTCAACCTTGCCTCTTCACCTTCTTCTTCAGCCTATAAAACTAAAAAAAAATATACTCCCTTCTGGTACCACTATGATGCAAAGCCAAGGTGGAGAAGATTCAAATAAATAAGACTTCAGTAAAACAACAACCTTTGATGACACACTCAACCATCTTGGATCAATTAACATCAACAAGGGTAAAGACTTCAAAACTCAACAACTTGGCTTATCTTTTAGCGAAGGCCACTAAAAGACCATTTCAACACCATTTTAACATCCTTTCAACTCCTAATGCAATCCCAAACCAAACATTCAAGGTTTCTTTGCAACATCATGAAGAACCCTCAAATTGCCCTACAAAAAGGTTACAATATTAGCCCTATTTTACAAACAAAGTGCCTCTAAAACGCTCGACCTCTACAAAAACTCTTCAAATAGTCAATATACATGTGTCAAAACTCCAAATTTTCCAATTTGTTTGCTGCTACAATGCTTCTACATGTCTGATCTATTAAACCCTCCATTTACATGCAAGAACCTAGGGTTTCACTGTTTTTCCACAATAATAGGCTCCTTAGCATCAACCAAAGCATCAAAAATTTGTAATAGGGTCTATACAGACCTTCTACACCATCACAAACTTAATTGCAACATTGATTCACAAAACCCTAACATAGAACCTCCATTTTTCATATGTTTCCTTTCACAAAACAACAATAACAGTAATGCATCTTCTTTATTTCCTTTTTAGTGCCAAACCACAAGATCCTACATACTATATAGAATTATTTGGAACCTTCACACTTGTCATAGTAAGTACAGTCATGTGAGGGCCCTCAAAACATTGTCTTTATCACCAAAACCCCTAAAACAAGGTATCTTGGTCTGTTTTTTAGAAAAGTAGAGATTTCTAACTCAAACACCACCAAATGCCTTCAAATCAAACACAAAATAGTTCTAATACAAATATTCAAAGTTTAGAAGGGATTTCATAACCTAAGCTAACTGTATGTGCCCATACAGGCCTACAGAATAAGAAAGAACACATAAAATTTGAAAGCAAACACAAATTTTTTATTTCAAATCCTTCAATCACGTATCAACCCCTTACAATGATGTATTCATGCCTTTTAAAGGCCTCTCCAACACAACCACCGACCAACTACCCCTTTCAACTGGTTTTCAAACCACCATGACTGTTGGAAGAATAATTACCCCCCATTTACACAATTTGTCACCTTTACAAGTATATCAAAATATTGTGCAATGTTTGTAACTTATAACTCCTAAAACTAAACTAAAGGCTTTAAAATAGCCTTATTACAATATCATGACCCCACTCTTTCCTATCCATGTATAAATTTAATATTTTTCCCTTAGAGGCTACAAAAACAACTTTTGTGCAAGATTGCATTCTTACACATTTTGACCACCTTAGCCCACAAATTCCTTAAGTACATAGAAGATTGGTCTACTAGACCTTATTTAGACAAAATAAACACAAAGATACTAGCACCAACCTACTATTCATTCAAATAATCAAAATTTGATGTTGTGGTGTAGGTGCTCCTGCACCACACGAGCAGTAAGAAACATATTTAATCTCGGTGCATCACCATATTTCAAACCCCAGACTTCATTCTTTCTTATAAAACTGATGAAATAGGAATTGTGTAAGCATATTCAGTGGTTTTTTGATACTCTATGCAATCACGAGTAGTAAGAAACATTCAATCTCGTTGCATCACCATATTCAATCTCGGTTGTTATAGGTTCCCCTTATGATTTCTATTCCCAATGGACTAATAAGGCCCCTAGATTCCACGATTAATAGGCAATCATCTCACAAAAATCACCAAAATGTTAAAATTTCATGCCACCTTATATGACCCATCAATAAAAAATGATCTGAGAGATCCTATATGGGCTATCTTACATGAATTATACCTTGAAAAAATCCCAAAATTGGTTGTGTCGAAGTTTAAAACTTTCAAGCTTTTGCTTACCTGCATACCTGCATGCTTTACCTATCACTTTCCTTTTACAAGCCATTATACCCCTGATCACCAAAACCCTAATGAAATCCTTGAAAATTTGACTAAGTCAAAGTTTTAGACTTTGAGGATTGGCATTCTTCCTTACTTCTTACCATCTTTTCATCTTAAGCATTGGGCCTTCCTCCCGATGCCCGATACTTTCGATGATTTGGCCTTCCATCTAACTTTTGTCTTATCTTTACAATAAGACATAAGATTTTCATCCCAACCTATGAGCTCTGATATATTACCTTTGAACAACTAGTATTAGGTCCCTATACTATTCCTTATCACATTTTTTGATAAGCCATAATCCTGTCCTCAAATCCCGACTCCCGATATTGAACTCTTTCTTCTACAATCTTCCAATCTCCCTGCCAACCTTCAAATATTGTGCCATTATCCCTTCCCTTCTTATAGCAAGCATTAGGCCCAATTCCTGATGCCTAATAAGTGTTATGTAGTATAGGTATGCTCGATGCCTGATGCCTGACGAGGTTTCCTCTAATTTTCAAGATTGTGATGTTATTCTATCTAGCCTTTCAAAAAGTGTTCTTTGGTAGGATCGATGCTCGATGTCCAAAGAAGATGATCTTTTGGGGATTTGGACCATTTAATGTTTGGCTAAGTGGTTCTTTTGGGACCAAAAATTCAAAAATACTATGAAATGATGTGTTTTCTAATCGAAAATGCCATTAATGCTCAAATGACTTTCCCAACTGCTTGATTTGATTTTGAGGCTTCAAGGACAAAATTTAATGCACCTCCTAACTACTACAAGTATATTTAGTGGAATCCATACTCATTTATTCCTTGTTGTTATCTCTTCTAACATGATTTATTCATAGATCGATGAATTCACAAGAGATTTCAATACACGTTTGGTACAACATTCAATGTGAAGGCATGGGTGTTGAGTGTTGGTCTTTCTTCCTAGGCACGATTTTTGAGTTATGCCTGAGCTATAAAGGAAAGAACTATATTCATTTTAAGGGTTCTTCCCTAGGTTTTATTTGCAAAACTTATGTTATTTTTACATTATGCAACTATAAAATTGGCTTTCATGCCATTGTGTTAATAAAATTAGTATTTTTACCTCTTCCCAATGCTTGTGTCTTGTGTAACATTTGATACCTCTATGTATGCATGACCTTTAATCATTCTTATGAGTTGTATGATTGTTCAAACTTGTTGTAAGTGTTGATTGTGGGTAATTCCTACCTCTTTTGATCTTTCAAACCCCAACCTTCATTCTTTCTTATAGAACTGATGAAATAGGGAATTGTGTAAGCATACTCAGTGGTTTTTTGATACTTTGTACAATCAGGAGCATTAAGAAACATATTCAATCTTGGTGCATCACCATATTTCTAATTTTCAACATCCTCTTCTCCCGTTTCCTTCTATAGTTTGTAGATTGGGATTAGTGTGGAGTTATCCAATGCTGGGTTGGACCAGTATTGTTGCATCTAAGTTTTGAGAGGAATCCAACCTTCTCTAACAATCTAACCTCAACTGCAAGGTCTCACACCTTGAGGTTATTTTCATTGTGTCATTGGAATGTTGAACCCCATGTTTAGTAGGGTACAATTTATGTGACAACAAAAACCAACACAAGAGAAAAGGAACAAACATGTATGAAATGTAGCATGTCAATGCAAAACATACATGACCACAGCATAATGCATAGTGCAAACATAATTTGGACATAAATGCAAACATAAGAAAACACATACAAATAAAAACACAAGGTTAGTACTAAAAGGACTCGAGTCGGTCAGCCAAAGAGACCTTAGTCTTAAATTGATCTCAAATATCAAATGTCATATCTAGAATGTGTGTTAGACAAGACAATTCTCTCATGAGGACTAGCAAGTTGTGCTACACCAAGTCACTCATGATCTAAATGGATCTATTGGTTAGCAAGTTATGCTATGCTAGGTGTCCATGCAATATGATGGGTTCCACAAGGATAGCAAGCTATGTTATGATAAGAAACTCATGAAACACATGGCTCCACTAGAAAAAAAATTGTGTTATGCTAGTTGGCCATGTCAAAAAGGGTTTTCAAGTTCATGAATCAACAAGCTGTGTTATGCCAAATCCATAGACTATCTTGAAAATTACACTTTAGGGAGCACATAAAGCTTAACGTTATAAGGGATGGAACAATCACCTCAGTGGGTGCACAAAATTTAATGTCACAGGGAATGAACAAACATCACGTCAAGGGTTGTACAAAATTTAACGTCATAGGGGATGAATGCAAAATCACCTCAAGGGGTGCACAAAATTTAATGTCACAAGGAATGAATGCAAAATCACCTCAGGGGGTGCACAAAATTTAATGTCATAGGGGATGAATGTCATAAAGCCACAACTCAGGGGGTGTTATAAACAACACCACCATAAGGGGCATATCGCAAATATCAAGGGGCATTACTCAAAACATGGGAGGTAATACCTTAGGAAGTATCACACATGATACCACCACTAAGAGAGGACAAATCATGGAGTGGAGGATCACACTTTAGGGGATACTGATCATAGTATTACCACTAAAGGGAACATGGCATGCTAGTAAAAGTCAAGCTTTTAGGGGATATTGAGTCTAATACCACACAAAGGAGACACTAACATAGATTAAGAAGGCCACACTTTGGTAGACATTCATGTGATATGACTTATTAATGAGGTAACACTTTCTAGGAGATGTATGATATCATCACTAAAAAGGGACCATTTCCTATGCAATAATTAAAATGTTAGTGTACTTGCTAAACTAATATTCTAAGGAGATACAAAGGGATCCCTTGTGGCAAGGAATTCACCTAACAAAAAGCTATCTAACCCTTTCCCACCAAGTGTAGGGATAATGATGAGCCATGATGAATGATAACACATTGCTCCTTGCAAAATGAAATATGATTGCATAAAAGAAAATTTATGCCCCCATGCATGGTAATGAGTATCATGTGACATTACAATTACCACATGGTGGGGAGAAACAATGAATGTCATTTAATATATTATCCTATCAAATTTATCATTTTAAGGATCTAACTCTTCCAATTTCTTCCTCAAAACATGGACATTCATTAGTAGTGTGTCCAAACGTCCCATGAAACACACAAAAGGACGTGTTTTTATTCTTGTGTTTGCTGTCTCTTCTTTCATGTATAGGTGGTAATATAATGAATCCTAATTGTGGATTAGGTAATAAGCCTTTTCTAATAGGACCGTGAATCTTTCACACTTTGGAGGATGGTACAAATGTTTGATATAAAGGTGGAGGACCTTGATAGCCTATGCCTTTTGTATCCTCAAATGGTATTTATTTCAAAAGGCTATGGATTTCATGTCATTATTTGTATCACATCCTTGTTTTATCAAGATCATAAAGCTTTGGCCATAGTATTGTTCCAAACTAACAGGTGTATCAATGACTTTGTTTTCATAGGATGGAGGATCATTAAGTGGTATGAGCTCATTGCGATTTTTATGAATAGGTTCTTCCATGTACATAGGTTGAGGAATGAATTATAAATCACTTTCCCTATGCGCTGTAGAAAACATTTCAAGTGGTGGTATGGGAGGTATTGTTGATTAGTGATATTGTTGGAAATTGGAAGGTTGTCATTGATGTCAACAATGGAAATTGAAATATTTTCTTTGACGTACATTACTTGTATAGATCGATAGTTACTCTAGTGATAATGGGTCGAGCTATGTTAATCCGGTATTGAAAGTTTGCTAATCCAATATTTTGGTCTGGATTATCTTATTTTGTAAGATTTTTTTCGAAGCTAATAATATGTTCTATCTTGAAATCATGTGCATCTTCTAAAAAGATTTTGATTGACTTGGGTATACGGTTGGAAAGATACAGTTACCAATAGTTTGGTAAAATTAATGTTTTGCTTATATACTAGTTCAATCTGTTAGTTTTTTGGTCTGTATTCTACCTCATTGAAAGATATCATTGCAAGACTTTGTACATAGATTCAAGACTACAAGATTCATCTTACCTTGAAGTTTTGTGATAATATGTGAATGAATTTAGAAGATATGGGTAACAGTCTTTTGCTTTGAGAATTATAGTATATATACAACACATTGATGTGGGAGATTTCACATTCTCTCATGATTAATTTTTTTCTCTTGTGGAGTTGAAGATAAGTTACTTGATGTCGTCTAAAGGGGAATTCGATGTGTTAACAAGTTTTGGTGTTACATGCTTGGAAAATTGCATATACATTTGAAGTATTTGATATTTTAGGTCTAACTTTGGCTGACCTAATTATGAATTGGTGTTAAGGAGTTTAAATATGTGTTACAAATGATAATTGGATCTATCTTAGGTTCGTGCCGACTAATATCATATATTACAAGCTTGTGTTGGGTGCGAAGTTGAAAATGTTTTGAGGATAATGATGATAGAGTTAATTTTGGATTGAAATGGGGCTACTCTAATTAGGCCAACCTAATTAGTGAATGCAAATGTATATGGTATATATGTAAGACATTTTTGAGAAGCATAAGAAAGGAAGAATATGTGAAATAGATAATGGATGAAAGTAAGAGAGTGTGAATGCATGAAATTGTATATATGAGCAGAAATAATTGTACAGAGAAGTGTTTTGTATTTGGTACTTTACTGGAATTGATCTCCAACACAAGGAAGGTGCATTCTATCTCAGTTCACCTCTTGGAAGTGAGCTGTACTCTATTTTGTAAATTATTTTAGGCTGAGTCTTCGAGGATAGTGAGTCCTAGTAGTGAGCCATTGTAATATTATATATCCAGATATATTATATTGTGAGTTAACCCTCACTGTGGTTTTTCCCATTTTGGGTTTTCCATGTAAAAAATATAGTGTTGATGTGTCTTATGGTGTCATTTTCTTTTCAATGTCATCATTCTTAATTGTAGTTAGATATGCTTTAATAATTAGATGGTTCATAGCTGAATGGTTTAATGGAATACTGATTCACGCCCCTCTCAGTATTCTGAGTATTCAACAATTGGTATCAAAGCTTGCTTCCTCTTAAAAAGTCTAACAACTTGAGGAAGATCTTGAAATTTGAACACATGGTGGATAAGAGATTCCCTATTCCTTCGAAAGAGATTCTTGTTGAACATATTGAAGAAGACTATATCCTAGATAATAATGGAGAACTTGAAATTGATCTTGAAGATCTTGAAAGTGCTGAAGAAGAAAAAAAATATTTGAAGGAAAGCCTCAAGGAAGCAAATGAGTGTATCAAGAAACTGAGAGAACAAATCAATAAATTGAAAGAAAGACATAGAGAATTCAGTGATCAATTGAAGAAAGTAAATGAGGACATCACCAGATTGAGAGAGCAAGTGGAAGAAAAGAGACGAATTGAGGACCATCAATAAGTTGAAATTTAGAGCAAGGCTGATGAATGTACAAAGCATGAACAAGAAGTGGCAACCCTAAGGTATGACTTGGAGAAAGCAAGAGCACATGAGGAAAAATTCAAAATAAGTTTTACAAGACTAGATGAACTGATTGCTGGACAAAAACCTTCTAAGGATAAATGTGATTTAGGACTTGAAGAAGGGAAATGTTCAAAAGAAAATCAATTCCCTAACAAGTTTGACAATCAAAGAAATACTCAAGGTAATAATAGACAAATCAAGAATCAAAGAAGGAGTATCAGAAGGACTCCTATCAGACAACCTAATACTAAAAGGTACTTATTGTTAGGAATTGCATGCAAAAGATATCAATTAAATGAAGATAAAGATTAAATAGAGGAATGAAAAAAACATAAATAATGACAGGGAGAGACAATTTTTTACGTGGTTCACCCAAAATTGGGATACATCCACCAACAGAGAGTCCAATGTTATTATCCAACAAATTGAATCGATTACAACCAACAATCCTTGCAACTCAATACACTGCAAATGCTACAATACAATATCAATGGAAACCCTAACCCTTAGTCATTTTATCAAGACTTATGTCGGTTACAAAATAGGGTTTTTTTTATGCTTCCCCTGGACCCCGCAAGCGGCACTGCCCCCAAACCTCGTTAAATAATTTGGGGGGAAACCACACTGAGAAAAGTAGGGAAAAATTTAACCTCCGAGTCTGATTAGGCTCCATATAACAACACTTATCTTTTAATGGAATCTGTTATTCTTGTAATAGATTTGGAAATAGGATAGAAGATTGTGTAAATACAGTAAAACAAAATGATGTAATGAATCAAAATGCTTTACCATCCACCGGTCAATGTTTTAAGTGCAATAGAATTGGACACAAAGCTATAGAATGTAGAAGTCAAATGAACTATCCATTCAAAGGTTACTATTATCACTAAAATTTATTTGGAAACAAGGCTAATTAGTGTAGATTTGGATTGAATAAAGGAAAAATTGGATGGAAGAATGTTGTTTGTTATTTTTGCAACAAACCTGGACACCTTGCTAGAGACTGTAGAAGCAGAAATATGAAAAAGGACTATCTGGTAAAAAGATATGAACTAATAATTAAGATTGATTTGGAATAGGTTAAGAAGGAAATGGAAATGATTTGGAGAAAAGTAGGAGAATCTAAGAAGTAAGGAGAATCAAAAGTTTCAATTTCATCTGTATTGTCCCTTGGTGCAGATAATCCCATCAAAAATTAAATCCAAGAAGTGGCTAAGGGGGAGCAATAATATCCCCTTTCGATACATGATGTCATGTTGTGACATAAATGTACAGTTATTGAAAATAAAAAATTTAAGATCTCTTGGGAAAGGAATTTTAAGTGGACATGTGCAAAGATGGAATATTGTAGAGTTTGAAATTTGATAGAAGTACACATATTCTGAGGACTCTATCTGTGATCTGAAGCATTTATTGCTGAAGTGAATGGGATCGAAAAATAAATTTAAGTACATTAAAGAGAAAAATTATTCGATGAAAGAAATTTGTAGAAAAGAAGTAGAGTGTGGAGAAAGCTTGAAGAGTCGAAAGCATTTCCATACTGCAGAATTTTAGAATTTGGCTTTGGTGTGTAGGCGAAAGGTAAGTGATTATTGCTTTACATTACTCTCTGTTAATTATTTTTTGAATTCTATTGAATGTGATGGATACACCTTGAGTTGTAGATAATTCAGAAAGACCATAACCACAGTTTAAGAAGTATCCTATTAAAACCCTAGAACTCGACCCTTTGGGTGGATTTTCAAAAGTTTCCCTTGGTGTTATCCCAACTGGATATTAGAAAATATATTAATAGAAAATTGGAAGAGCCTACTTATGGAAAGTAATGCATATTGTGGTTTGAAGAGTTAATTGGAGATGAATACACCCTAAAATTGGAACACAAAATGCTTATAGAGATGAAATTGGATGTGTGGGATCAATTTCCAGACTTTAGCAATGAAGAGAGATGTATTAGATTAGCACTTAGCAAATTTCATTATCAGTTTGTATGGCTTAAGGATTATCACATGATAGTTCCAAAGAAGCAATTAGAGATGTTATCATTTTTTCTTCCTCTGGACCTACTTTGGTATGTAAATCTAACAAAGGAAAAGGATTGATGAGAAGTACTTGTACTGAAATTACTAATCCAACAATTCAGTATGCAAATATGATTATTGCACATTTGATCTTTGGTGATAATGATGTCTCTGCCATCATAATTGACATAGTGTTAGAGATGGTTGAGAAAATAATTGAATATGATCTTTATGAGTTTCTCTGGCCACAATTATTAGAGAACTTGAATGATATCAAGAAGAAGAATTACACATTTAGGTATAGAACCTTGATAATATGCCTAATATATTACTTCATGAAGGAAGTTCCTAGTATAGGATAAGTTGTTTGGGAGAATACCAAACCGATTGCACATGAAATCAAAGAATTAATGAGAAAAATTGGTGATTTGGATGCACAAGGTGATGTCCTTGTATTCTTTGGAAAGTTTTAGAGAAAAATGAATAGAAGGCAAAAAATTCTAAGAGAGCTTGTGACAAAATATAAGGATGACATAACATTTCTGGTATCCACTGATTGTTGTATCATCAAGGTAGTTGAAACTAGAATGATACAAATTCCTGATCTAGGCTATGAAATTGAGAAAGATTATGCTATTGGTTGTATTGAACTGCTAATTAACAACCCTAGAGACCCTAGCAAACTAAGATTCAAAACCTATATTGAAATAGCTCAATAAATACATGAGAAATCTAATTTGAACACCAGTAAATCCATGAATTCCTCTAGAGAAAATAAAAAAATTATTGAGTTTCATGCATTAATTGCTCAAATAGAGCTAGCTCCTAGAAGACTTAAGCAACTAGCCAGAAGAAAGGTACATTTTCAATTAGCTCCTAAAGCATACACTAGTTCTTCATAGTCCATTATGGAAAGCACAAATTCATTAACTGATAAATTCAAAGAACTAAAAATTCAAGCAGTAAGTGAAATGGTCACTTGGGTAAGAGAAAAAGATTGTTGGAAATTGAAGAAAGATGCAAGTCTACATATAGAAATGCACTTGACAAACTAAAAGTAGTTCAAGACTGTAAAAAAGAGGCTAGAAATCTATTCTCATTTTGTTGGACATGGTCAGATGTGATTCAAAGATTCAAAGGTGCTGAAGATATAATTGAGACATCGATAAAATATGCATCTAACACTTTTGATCCTACTCTAGATCGGGATGATGAGACTTGGTCTATTCTGAAAAAACTACATGATGAATATCTCACTCTGCACAAGGAAAAAGGAGAAGTGATTTAACGATATGGATGACTTAGAGACATGATCAAAATTAAGCATACACCGATCTCTTATGCTCTTTCGCTTGCTGATAGAACCCTGAATTCAAATATCACTCTTAGAATTCTAGTTGAAGGAAAAGATATCTTAGTTGAACTTGAATATCTATGCAAAGCCTTGACAAAAGCAAATAAATTATGGGATGAAAGAAAATATTCATGGAAAATCACTCTTCATGAACTTCAAAGGACAACCACCGCTGGTTAATTGATAATAATTACTATTTTGGATGTACTTCTAAGGGGGAGTATTTAGGTACGCAAAAGGAAATTGTAATTTTTTTTGGAAAAAAATAATACAATATCGTTATTCTTTTCCATTGATGGAAAAGGGGGAGAGAATACCATGTGAAAAAGAAACTATTGGGGAGAGATTACCATGTTGAAAAAGAGAGATATTGTTCTTGATAGTTTTCACATCATGTGTTGCCATCAATGACAAAGGGGGAGATTGTTGGAAATTGGAAGGTTGTCATTGATGTCAAAAATGGAAATTGAAAGATTGTCTTTGATGTACATTCCTTGTATAGATAAGTATTTTCTCTGGTAATAATGGTTTGAGCTATGTTAATCTAGTACTGGAAGTTTACTAATTTGGTATTTTGGTCTTGATTATCTTATTTTATAAGATTCATTTAGAAGCTAATAATATGTTATATCTTGACATCATGTGCATCTATTGACGATATTTCGGTTGACTTGGTTACACAGTTGGAAAGATATATTTACTAGTAGTTTGGTAAGTAGTTTTCTACTCATATTCTAGTTCAATGTGTTGGTTTTTTGGTCCAAATTCTACCTCAAAGAAAGATATCATTATAAGACTTTGTACATAGATTTGGGACTATAATATTCATCTTACCTCAAATTTTTGTGATAATATGCGAACGCATTTGGAAGATATGGGTAACAGTGTTCTATTGTGAGAATTACAGTAAGTCTTTGTATAACACATTGATGTGGGAGATTTCATGTTCTCTCATGATTAATTATTTTGTTTTGTGAAGTTGAAGCTAAGTTTCTTGATATAATCTAAAGGGGAATTCAATGTGTTAACAAGTTTTGGTGTTGTACATGCTTGGAAAATTAGATATACATTTGAAGTATTTGATGTTTTAGGTCTAACTCTGGCCAACCTAATTATTAATTAGTGTTAAGAATGCAAAACAATACAATGTTAATCTTAGATCTAAGATGATATGCTTTAGATTTTAGAAGGTTTATAATGTTAATCAATTAGGTTCACCAAGAATGTGATGTTGGAAAAATGAAACCCTAAGATTTAATTATGATTAGTCACCTTTCCAAGTGTGACACTCAGGGAATTGAAGATGGGAAAGGACATTCAGAGATTAACTTGCAACTTGAAAGGTGAGTCAACCAAACCTTGATCTTTAATTCATTGTTTTTTTTTATTGTATGTATGTTTGGAAATTGAATTATGATGAAACACAATGATGCAACTAGCTAACTATGAAAATACACTATTATGATATGAATACAGACAATCTAGAAGTTGAAAAAAAAAATTAATGACCAGAAATAGATAGAGAAGACATGTGTGCACCTATGATTTGAACTTGAGCTTGAGATTTGAATAGACAAGGGTACATAGGTTACCCTAAATAGGAGATCAAAAACTAAAATCTTCTTTCACGATCCTTGAGTCCCTGATCTATAGCTTCTTCCTTCCGGATCTTGCTATCAAATCTTTGTTTGCTATTGATATAATTGAGTTTTTGTATCTTGTCAAGTTGTAGGGCTTGAATACATCAATGAGAAACTCATATTCAATCTTCTTGAGATCTGTAACTTGCACATGTAAAGAGAGAGAGGAAGGGTTGTGCCATATAGTGGTTTTCCTTGATCAAACCCTGTGTTGGTATTTCTACCTCCACAATGGAAAAATGATGATAAAGCAAGCTTATCCTTTTGAGGGATAGAGTCTAAATGATAAATGAATGATGAATCAACAACTCACTACAACTCGCTACTCGAATTTGATATCTTGAAGGACTTAATTCATGTACATCACCTTCAAGGCTTGATTGTAATTTGGCTTGATTAAACTTGAAGACCTACAAACATTAGTACTAAAAAAAAATGTATGTATAAACATGAAAAAAACTCACATAAAACTTGAAATGATGATTTGATGTTGAAATGCTATAATAAAATAGAAAGGGTGTGGCTTGCTGATTTTAATTGAATTCCCCTCTTCCTTCGGTTGCACTAGGCTGGTTGGTGGAGTAGTTCCTTCTTTTTTTGGCATATCATTTAGCTTCTTGAGCCCTTCTAAAGCTTGTTGCAAAAAATCCCTTTGAAATGGGATGGAAAAAGCCTCCCACATGGTGAAATTAAGGTTAGCCTTCTTCATTTGATCAACTATATTCAAAGGAGGGTGAACAACCTTATATAATTTTTTTGGAATAACAAGGTCTAACTCTTTTGATTGGATGACTTGTGGTTGTTTCAATGCTTTGTTACTCTTACCAATAGGCTTATTTGGTTGTAGCATAGTTTTCGTACCTAAATTTTCAACAAATGTAGTATTTTGAGATGGTTTGGAGATTGATTTTTGACCAACAATGGATGACATGCCATTATCCACTATTATTTTCTTTGATCTTATATCCTAGGCTACCGTATCAACACTTAATTGGCTTAGACCAAAAAAATCTCCTCATTCCAATTGAACAATGTAGAGTCTCCTAGTATGTGACCTTTCCTACTAGCAGTTGCTTGATTTGTATCAATTTGTTTTTCTAAAGTTGAGGGTTCATTTTGAACCATTAGAGTTTGCGCAAACTCTCCATTTTGACATGCATTTTGATTATGGGGCTAATTACATGGGTAACACCAGTCGTGTTCTTGAGAAAAGTTATTTTGAACTACAACAATAGCCTTTGAAGTGTTAATAGTGGATGGATTTATTCTATTCATGGGCTTATCATAATTCTATTGATTTTTCCCTTGATGTGGTTGTCTATTTTGTTGATAATTTTTATTCTGAGGCTAGTAAGGTCTACTATTTCGAGCTTATTGCCTCTTTATTGTCACTAAATCATTACCAAAATATTGCAATAAAACTTTAACTTCATGTAACTCATTTGAAGGTGCAACATAAATAGATGGATGACTGGTAGATGCAATTGGAATAGAAGCCAACATGGGTTGATGAGGAATAAACTATGGGAAGAGAGCCATTGGTGGCCTTGATGCTATTTTCCCAACTTGTATTAGACAATTATCTACCCTAATGGAAATGTCATATGCATTTGGTAGAGTCGCCTCACCCATGGACTGTATCATAACAATCACATCACTGTTAAGAGCCCTTAAATAGTATACAAAAGAATGATTGGGTGAAGGCTTTACCAAGGTAGGGATTCTATCACAAGTCTTCTGAAATTTGAAGTTGAAATCTCCCATGAATTCATGGGGTGCCCTCTTAATTGTTGTTAACTACTCCACCAATGATAAGTGATCACTCTTATCCTCAAATTGTTCACATATTTTTTCACCTAACTCATCTTAATTGTGAATGGAGTTAGGTTGCAAACCTCTATACCATTGTAATGATTTTACTTTCAAGGATGTGGCTAGGAGCCTAACAGCCACATTATCTTCTATGATAATATGCACATAGCATATATTGGACACATCCTGAATATGTTCTATTGGAGTAGTTGTTGTCTCACTAGTGAAAAAAGGAATAATTTTAAAGCATTCATTGATATGTCATCCATTTGGGCTAACACAAGAGGGATACCACCATTAAAAGTGAAAAATTCTTGATTTTTAGGTGCAAGCATATGGAATAATGGTCCATTTATCTGAGTGGTAGGAGTCCTAGATTGATGCAACCTATTGAATGGAAGTTTGGATTGAGCCCTAGGAGATGGAGTTACAGAACCCCTAGTTCTTTTTATTGATGATAAAGAATGTATATTTCTTCTTCTAGAAGAAGAAAATGATAGTTTTATGTACTAAAACATACTTCTAGAAGATTCTCTTGTTTGAATTCTGGGCATGAATTTGTAGGTCTAATTTGGAACCAAAACTTCTCAGTTGTAGTAGGGTCCCAACTTGATTGCAAAGTTAACCACTTGAGTGTAGAGTTTCTAGGTGTGAATATTATGCCTCCAAAGGTAGAAAATACTGATACACATACCAAATATCAACAATAGAAGTGATACACTTTGAACTGACTAAGGCAGTTTAATGGAGTCCCATCGGGTGTGCCAAAAATTGTTGTCACATAAAATTGCACCCTATTGAACATGGAGTTCAACATTCCAATGACATAATGGAAATAACCTCAAGGTGTGCGACCTTACAGTTGAAGTTAGATCTCTGAAGAGAGTTGAATTCCTCTCAAAACTTAGATGCAACAATACTGGTCCAACCCAACACTAGATAACTCCACATTAATCCTAATCTATCAAATTGCAGAAGCAAAAGGGAGAAGAGGAGGCTAAAAATTAGAAATATGGTGATGTGCCAAGATTTAGTATGTTTCTTCTTTCCCATAATTGCATAAAGTATCAACAAAACCACTAAAGAAGCTTACAAAGTTCCTTATTTCATCAATTTTATAAGAAAGCATGAAGGTTGGCATTTGAAAGATCAAAATGGGTAGAAATTACCCACAATCAACACTTACAACAAGTTAGCACAATTATACAACTCATAAAAAATGATGAAAGGTCATTCATGCATAGAGGTATCAAATGTTACACAAGACAAAAGAATTGAGAAGAGCTAAAAATAGTGATTTTATTAACATAGAGGCATGAAAGCCAATTTTAGAGTTGCAAAATGCAAAAAATAACATAAGTCTACCAAAGAAAATCTAGGGAAGAACCCTTAAAATGAACACAATGCTTGCCTTTATGGCTTAATAATAACTCAAAAATCATGCCTAGGAAGAAAGACCAAAACTCAACACCCATTCCTTCACATTGAATGTTGCCCCAAACATGCATTGAAATCTCTCATGAAATTAGTGATCTAGGCATAAATCACATAAGGAGGGATAAAAAAAAGCAATAAATGAATAGCTAAATCTATTTACAGTAGTGAAGAGGTGAATAAAATGTCATCTTGAAAGCCCCAAAATAGGATCAGGTAGTTGGGAAAGTCATTCGAGCATTAAAATTAGAAAACACACCATTCTAGAGTATTGTCAAACTTTTAGGCCCAAAATAGCTACTCACTTGAACATTAAATGGTACAGAGGTCTGAAAGAGCATCTTCATTACACATCTGGAATTGGGCCTACCAAGGAACACTTGTTGAAAGGCTAGATAGAATAACGCCATGATCTCAAAAATTAAAGGAGAAACTTCGTCAGGCATCGAGCATTGAGCATCGAGCGTACCACATAACACTTATTGGGCATTGGGAATCAAGCCTAAAACTTGTTATAAGAAGAGAAGGAAGAATGAAAAAAGATTTGAGTGTTGGTGGGGAGATTGTAAGACTATGGAAGAAAGAGAAATATCAAGAGTCAGGAATCAAGGAGAAAGATTATTCCTTATCACAAAATGTGATAAGGAATAGGAGGGAGACTCGATACCCATCATCCAAAGGTAAGTTATTGTAGGTTTGTGTTGGGATGAAATACTTATGTCTTATCGTAAAGATAAGACAAAATTTAGATAGAAGGCTTGATTGCTGAAAGTTGAAAGTATCGAGGATCAAGGATTGGGAGGAAGGCTTAACACTTAAGATGGAAAGATGGTAAGAAGTAAGGAACAAGGCTGATCCCCAAAGTCCAAAAATTTGACTAAGTCAAATTTTCAGACTTCATTGGGGTTTCAATGATCTGGGGGGATAGTGGCTTATGAAAGGGAAGCGATAGAGAAGGCATGTGGGTATGCAAGTAAGTGAAAGCTTGAAAGTCTAAAACTTGACACTTAGCCAATTTTGGGATTTTTCCAAGGTATAATTCATGCAAGATAGCCCATATAGGATTTCTAAGATTTCTTTTTATTGATGGGTCATATAAGGTGGCATGAAATTTCAATAATTTTTTATGGGATCTTGAATCTTGGGGGCTTGTGCGCTTCCCCCCTAGATTCATTTTTCATCCTATCTCATCAATATTTGGACAATTGAACCACTTTTGACATATTCTTACTTTAGTGTGAGTTTGAGCATAAGTTCATACTCTCACTAAAGTGAGGGCTAAATGTAGCATCGTAAATTTTCACCCTTGACAATTTCATAGTAGATTTTTCTCCCCCTATGTGCTTGGACCTAATCATGCTCCTAATTTCCTAAATCATGTATTCCATGGCCCATTTTATCATTTATCAAGAGATAAAATGTGAAAAAACCAAGTAGGAATTTAATATTTATCCCCCGATACTTTAAATCCTAAAAAAGTGGGTTTGGAAAAGGGCACCCTTAGCACTCTTTACCCCTTAAAATTTCCCCAAATTTAAAATGTCAGGGTTGGCAATTTATTATTTGAATTTCAAATTGTAAATTTTGACTATCAGGATTTAATTTGCGGGAAATTAGATTAATTGCATATAAATACCTAGTCATTCCATCATTTGAAAGGTAACTAGCAACAAGCAAGATCAAGCAATAGTGAAGAACAATTATTATACTTCAAGAGTTGTCAAGAGAAAAATTATTGTAGCATTTCAACATTAAAGCATCATGTCAAGTTTGATGTGAGTTTGTTCATGTTTATACATACATTTTGTTTGTGACTACTAATGTTTGTAGGTCTTCAAGTTCAATCAAGCCAAATTGCAACCAAGCCTTGAAGGTGATGTGTATGACTTTAGTTCCTCAAGGATATTGAATTTGAGTGGTGAGTCATAGTGAGTTGTTGATTCATCATTCATTTATGATTTGTCCTCTATTCCTCAAAAGGATAAGCTCTATTTATTATCATTTTTCCATTATGGAGGTAGAAATACCAACATGGGGTTTGACTGAGGCAAACCCCTATATGGTATAATCCTTCCTCTCTCTCTCTTTACATGTACAAGTTACAGATCTTAAGAAAATTTAAGATTAGTTTCTCACTGATACATTTAATCCCTACAACTTGAAAAGATACAAAAACTCAATTATATTAGTAATAGACGAAGAATTGACAAAAAGATTCAGAAGGAAGAAGCCATAGACCAGGGACCTGATGACCGTGAAAGTAGATTTTAGTTTTTGATCTTCAATTTAGGGTGACCTGGGCACCCTTGTCCAATCAAATCATGCTCAAATTCAAATCATAGGTGCACACATGTCTGCTCTATCTATTTTTGGTCATTAAATTTGTGTCAACTTCCTGATTGTTTGTATTCATATTAGAATAGTACATTTTCATAGTTAGCTAGTTGCATCATTACATTTCATCATAATTCAATTTCCAAACATACATACAATTGAAAAAAAAATTAATTAAAGATCAAGGGTTGGTTAACTCACCTTTCAGGTTGCAAGTTAATCTCATGTCCTTTTCCATCTTCAATTCCCCAAGTGTCATGCTTGGAAAGGCGACTAATCATAATTAAATCTTAGGGTTTCACTTTTCCAACATCACATTTTGGTGAACATGAATGGTTAAAATTATAAACCTTATAAAATTTGAAGCATATAATCTTAGATATAAGATTAACATTGTATTTTTTTGCATTCATCATTTATGCATCCATTCTTGCGTAAAAAAGCATAATTTTTTTTTTTAAAATTGCATATCATATTGCAATAAAAGCTCAAATAGGGTTAACTTCAGCCATCATAGGTTATCTACATCTTAATTACATTTAAAAATCTGCATTAGGTCATCAAATTTGAAAGTGCTCATTGCATTCACTTAGCTATTTTGCATATAGTCAAAACGGCGAAAAAGTGCATTGTTTTACTACAAAAAGACATCAAGATTTTCATTTTTAGATTTTGAAAATTAGGACCAGTCAATTGCTGCACTTTAGATCCAAAAAGTGCATTTGGAATTTTATTTTATTGCTCAAAAATTTGGAAAATTGTTGCATACTTGCATTTTGTATTGCATAATCTTAAATTAGTAAAACTATGGGAAATTATTCACTTTTAGACTTGCATTGTCACATAACATAACCATTAAGCATTATTAAAAACCTTCAAAATTTAAATTTAGTAGAAAACTTTTCCAATATAGGGTGCCCTGGGCGCCCCTATCCAAGATATTTTTTCTCATATTTCTGTGACAAAACCCTCTCAAGATCTTCTACTCGGATCTGATCTCATTTTTTGTTTATTGTGCTATAATAGTATGAATTTAAGTGCCTATATCTTATTTTCATAATGAAAAAATATTTTGGTAAAATGTGGACTTTTTTGAAGCCATTGGTGTATATTTCATGTTGTGTGTTTGGAAATGATTCCAATTCAGGTGACGAAAACCATATACCTTCATCTCCCAATGTATATCTCCTTAATGAATATATCTTGAGGTAAGAGCATAAAATCAAGAATGAATTCATAAATAATACCTTACCTAACCTTGAGAACAATTTAGTCCTTTATCCTTCAACAGAATGGCCTACTCAACCATATCAACAATCAACAACACCTACCATACCACAACTTGAAATTTTTTCTACAACACATAGGGAAAGTGATTTATAATTCATACCTCAACCTATGGACATGGAAGAACCTCTTGATAACAATCAAGATGAGCTCATACCACTTAATGATCCTCCATCCTATGAAAAAAAAGTCACTGATACACTTGTTACTTTGGAACAATAGTATGGCTAAGGCTTTAGGATATTGAAAAAAAAGTATGTGATACAAATAATGACATGAAATTCATACCCTTTTGGAATAAATACCCTCTGAGGATACAAAATGCATAGGCTATCAAGGTCCTCCACCTTTATATCAAATATTTGCACCCTCCTTCAAACTTCACAAGATTCATGGTCCTATTAGAAAATTCCTATTACCCTCTCCACAATTAGGAGTCATTACATTACCACCTATAAATGAAAGAAAATACACCAAACACAAGAATAAAAACACATCCTTTTGCATGTATCACACAAAATTTGGACACACTACTAATGAATGTTGTGTTTGAAGAAATCAGAAGAGTTAGATCCTTAAAATGATAAATTTGATAGGATAATAGATTAAATGACATTCATTATTTCTCCCCGCCATGTGGTAGTTGTAATGTCACATGATACTTATTACCATGTGCGGGGGCATAAATTTGGTTTTATGAAATCATATTTCATTTTGTAAGGAGCAATGTGTTATCATTCATCATGGCTCATCTTTGTCCCTACACTTGGTGGAAAAAGGTTAGATAGATTTTTGTTAGGTGAATTCCTTTCCACAAGGGATCCCTTTGTATGTCCTTAAAATATTAGTGTAGTAAGTACACTAAAATTTCAAGGGGGGTGCATATATTAGCCCAAACAATCATTGTATAGGAAATGATCCCTTTTTAGTGATGATATCATACATCTCCTAGAAAGTTTGACCTCATTAACAAGTCATATCACATGACTTTATACCAAAGTGTGGCCTTCTCAATCTATGTTAGTGTCTCCTTTATGGTGGTATTAGACTCATTATCCTCTAAAATAATGACTTTTCTTGGCATGTCATGTTCCCTTTAGTGGTAATACTATGATCAATATCCCCTAAAGTTTGATTCTTCACTCCATTATGTGTCCTCTCTTAGCAGTGGTATCATGTGTGATAATTCCTAAAGTGTGACCTCCCATGGGTTGAGAAGCACCCCTTGATATGTATTATGCATCCCTTGTGGTGGTGTTGTTTGTAACACCCCTTGAGGCATGGATTTATGACATTCATCCCTTGTGATGTTAAATTTTGTGCACCCCCTGAGGTGATTTTTCTTTCATCCCTTGTGACATTAAATTTTGTGCAGGTCCCTGAGGTGATTTTGCATTCATCCCTTGTGACATTAAATTTTGTGCACCCCCTGAGGTGATGGATTTTTTGTCCCCTGTGACGTTAAATTTTGTGCACTCACTAAGGTGATTGTTCCATCCTCTGTGATGTTAAGCTTTATGCGCTCCTTGAAGCGTAATTTGCAAGAGTCCATATATTTGGCATACTAAATCTTGTTGATTCATGAACTTGAGCACCCTTTTTGACATGGACACCTAGCATAACACAACTTTCTTGCTAGTGGAGCCATGTGATTCATGAGTGTCTTATCATAACACAAACTTATGGCCTTGTGGAACCCATCAAATTGCATGGAAACCTAGCATAACACAACTTGGTAGCCAATAGATCCATTCAGCTCATGAGTGAATTGGAATAACACAACTTTCTAGTCCTCATGAGAGAATTATGAACATTGTCCAACACACATTCGAAATATGACATTTGATATTTGAGAAAAATTTAAGACTAAGGTCTCTTTGCTTGATCGATTATAATCCTTTTAGTACTAACCTTATGTTTGTGTTTTTTTTTTATTATGTTTGTATCATGTTTGCATTATGTATTATTATGTGTTTTTTTTCATGAATGTTTTTCTTTGTCATGTTGCATTTCATGCATGTGTGTTCCTTTTCCCCTATGTTGGTTTGCTATGGGATCTTAAATCCTGGGGGATTGTACATTTCCTCCTAGATTCATTGTCATCCTATCTCTTCAATATCTGGAGAATTGAACTCTTTTTGACATATTCTTACTTTAGTGTGAGTTTGAGCATAAGTTCACACTCTCACTAAAATGGGGGCTAAATGTAGTGTCACAAATTATAACCCTTGACAACTTCACAATAGATTTTTCTCCCCCCCATGTGCTTGGACCTAATCATGCTCCTAATTTCCTAAGTTATGCATTCCATGACCCATTTTATCATTTATCAAGAAATCAAATGTGCAAAAACTAAGTAGGCATTTAATATTTTTCCCTTGATACTTTAGATCCCAAAAAAGTGGGTCTAGACAAGGGAACCATTGGCATTCTTGTCCCCTTAAATATCCCCAAATTTAAATATGTCAGGGTCAAAAATTTATTAGTTAAATTTTAAATCCTAAATATCGACTATTGTGATTTAATTTGTGGGAGATTAGATTAATTGCATATAAATACCTAGTCATTTCATCATTTGAAAGGTAACTAGAAACAAGCAAGATCAAGTAGTAGTGAAGATCAATTATTATAATTCAAGAGTAGTATTATTGTAACATTTCAACATCAAAGCATCATGTTAAGTTTTATGTGAGTTTGTTCATGTTTATGCATACATTTTGATTGTGAGTACTAATTTTTGTAGGTATTCAAGTTAAATCAAGCCAAATTGCAATCAATCCTTGATGGTGATGTGCATGAATTTAATCCCTCAAGGATATCAAATCTGAGTGGTGAGTTATAGTGAGTTATTGATTCATCATTCATTTATCATTTAGTCTCTATCCCTCAAAAGTATAAGATCTCTTTATAATCATTTTTCCATTGTGGAGGTAGAAATACCAACATGGGGCTTGAATAAGGAAAACCTCTATATGGCACAACCCTTCCTCTCTCTTTGCATGTGTAGGTCATAGATCTGAAGAATATTGAAGATGAGTTGCTCATTGATGCATTGAAGCCCTATAACTTACAAGATTTAAAAAATTATATCAGTAATAGATGAGGGTCTGACAATAAGATCCATAAGGAAGAATCCAAAAACTATTACAAGTATGTTGTTGGCGTTGTCATTGATGTCAACAGTATGCAGATTGTTGGAGATTTCTAGTGTTGGAGTTGTTGGTGGTGCTATCATTAGTGTTGTTAGTACTGGTGGTAGTATGGATGCGTTGTGGTTTGATAATAAGGTGTTGTGGTGTTGCAATCAGTTGTTCATTGATTTCTTGTATGGTTGTGATGGATAAGTGTTGTAGTTACAGTAAGTTTACTTGATTTCCAAGTGCTTTTGAGAAAATTTCAATAAAAGAGTGTACCATGTGACAAAGGTGTGTTCAGTGTTGTGCTCCACTTTTCTTCATGGTTGAATATATTCTTGTGCAGTTTGGATGTGATGATCATATATGTTTAGAAGTGTTATATCCATAGTTTCAAGTTCTTGATTGTTCTATTATGGAAGTTGTGTTTGATAGTTTTCTTGTCTGTGTTGAAGGTTGTCTATGATACATAAGTGCTCCAAATTTGTCCATAGTGAGGTTTCTTGTCTTATAGATTTGGGAACATTCTTATATTGTTTGTATTTAACTTCCCTTGGTGCTTCAGGTGTTGAGTTGCTCTGCAAATTCATTTCTTGTGTTGGAGCTTAGTGGTAGTGCATCTTGATGCGTAGGACGAAAGTATTCTTTGTTTTAGATGGTTGTGGCAGTGATGTTTGATATTCTAATGATGCTAGAATATTCAAAGATGTTGTGTTGATGATGTGAAGTGTTGTGGTGTGCTCCGCATATTTTTTTGGACTTGGAGAGGCATGTATGTGGTCGCTTGTAGTGTTAGTTTAGGTTTGGTCAACCTGGAATGCTAGCACTATTTGTGGAGGTACCTCATGGATTATGGATGTGTTGAGTAGTGTGGTGATGTAGATTTGGGTCCTAGTTAACCCTTGGTGTGGTCTGCCTTCACTTATTTCCACCATGAAAGTGTTTGGTGATGACCTATCTTAGTGAGGTGCATACATTTCATTGAGACTGACCTAATTAAGTGTGGTGACCTGAGTGCGATCCTTAATTCCTATGATTATGGATGTAGTGAGAAAAAGGTATCTACATTTTTAGTGTTCTTGAAATTATTGGAGGCAGTGAGCTGAAGGTCGTGGATGGTGCAAAGTTGTAGTGGTGGATTTTCTTGTTGCTCTGAGATAGTGAATCTCTCTATAATTGTTTCTTCTATTCTTCATTCTTCTTGGTAGTGAGCCAACCAGTAGTGAGCCTTTCTTTTTTTTAAGGAAAATGAACCCTTGGCAGTGAGCCTCATTATATTAGGTATTGTTATTAATATATATGTGAGTTAATCCTCACCGTGGTTTTTCCCTACTCAGGGTTTTCCACATAAATCTAGTGTTCTCTTGTGTATGATTGTTTTTACATTTATGTTTCACATGTTTACATTCTTCTAATACTTAATGAGGGTTTAAAGTTAGATTAGGGTTTGAAAGTTAATGAGGGATTGAATGTTTTAGTATATAACTAATTCACCCCCCCTCTTAGTTGTCTCATGCATCTAACAATTGGTATCAAAGCTATGGTTCCTTGAAGAAAGCTTAACCGCTTGAGGTAGATCTGGATGGCACACAAGAAGTGTGTCAGAGTTGTGGTTAGTTGAAAGAGGATATACTATGCTTGTTTCTAGTATGACAAATGATGATGAAATCAAGGATTATGAGAACAATGGCAAAGAAAAAAATGCTATATTGAGTGTACTTTTTGATTCAAAACTTGGAAAGGTGATAAGGATAAAAACTACAAAAGAGATCTAGACAAAGTTGGAGAACATTTATGAAGGAGATGACAAGGTCAAGCAAGCAAATATGTAAAACTACAAAGAAAAATTTGAAACCCTAAGGATGTCTAAAGATGAAGATATTACTACCTGCATGCTCAGAGTGGATGAAGTGGTCAATGCCATCAATGGTCTTGGTGGTAAGCTAGAAGAAAGTGAAGTGAAAAAGGTATTAAGAAATCTTCCTAAAGGCTTATAGTTCTAAAGTTTCTACTATTGAGAAAGCTCAAAATTTGGATAATTATTCTAGAGATCAGATGTTTGGCACTTTAATTTCTCATGATTAAGAGAGTTTGGTCAAGATGCTACAAAGAAAGAAACTACTTTTGAAGTCTACAAAAAAAAGAAGAATGATGAATTAGATTTGGATGATCTTGATGAGGAGGAAGCAAATTTTGTAAGGAGATTGAAAAAGGGCTCTAGAAAATACAAAGTTAAGTTACCCTTTAATTGTTTCAATTGTGGAAAGATAGGTCATTATGCTTCTAAATGTCCAATCAAAGTTTCAAATGACAAACCTAAGGATCATAAAGGAAATTTTTTCAAGAAGAGTTATTGTGTTGAAAGAGACAATGGTATATTTGATTATGAGGAATTGAACTATCCTGATGATTACAATGATGAATGCTTTTTCATGGATCTAAATGTTGGAACTAATTTAACTAATTCTAAAAGATGTATGAAGGAAAGTGCTCTGATAATAGGTCATAACATTGGAGGAACTGTGATGACTTCTTTTCATGCAAGAGAAGAGAGGAATTATTGGATAATTGATAGTGGATGCTCAAATCAAATGACAAGTGATAAGAGTAAGTTTGTTAAACTTTAGAAGTATGATGGTGGTCTTGTTAAATTTTTTGATGATACATCTATTAATATCTATGGAAAAGGTTCAATTAATTTTGATGGAAAGCAAAAAATATATGATGTTATTTATGTCAAGGGTCTCCAACATAATCTTCTTAGTGTAGGATGTATGTGTAGCAAAGAATAAAATTTTGTGTTTTAGGATAATGGTTGTGAAATTAGAAAAAGAAGATCTAGAACTTTGGTTGATGCAGGGACAAGGACAAAAGGTAATGTTTATCAACTCAAAGGAAGTGGTGCTAAATGCTTTATGTCTCAAATTAATGAAAGTTGGCTATGGCATAGAAGAATGGGTCACATAAATTTTTAACAACCTAGCAAAGATCAGTTCTACTGATGCTGTGAGAGATCTACCAAAGATTATAAAGTCTATCAATGCAATGTGCAAGGAATGTCAGTTTGGAAAGAAAACAAAGAAGAGGTTAAAGACTAAGGAATATTTTACTGCAAGTCCTTTGGATTTGGTGCATATAGAACTATGTGGACCTACTAGGAGAAGATGCTCTCAAGGTGACATGTATTTTATGTTATTGATTGATGATTATTCTAGAATGACTTGGGTGAAATTTCTTATAGAAAAATCAAAAGCCCTAGATAATTTTAAAGCATTTGAGTCTATGGTTGAGAATTAAATGGATGTGAAAATAAAATGCTTAAGGTCTGACAGAGGTGGTGAGTTCACCTCTAATGAGTTTAATAGTTTTTGTGAAAATCATAGAATTAAAAGGCATTTGTTAGCCCCTAAAACTCCTCAGTAGAATGGATTTGTGGAGACAAAGAATATATCAGTTCAAGAAGCAACAAAGACTATGATGAAGGAAGCAAGTCTACCAAATGTATATTGGAGAGAATCTATTCATATGTAGACTACATTCTCAACAAAGGTCAAGAAAGGGTGAATATTTCACACTCCCTATGAGTTATTGTATGGTAAAACTCCTACTATGAAATAATTTAGAGTTATTGGAAGTAAATGTAATATTAGAAGAGATGAAGAAAACTTAGGAAAGTTTGATGCAAGATCTAATGAAGGAACCTTCCTTATGTGAATGTAAATCTTAACTAAGATAAACATGATTGTAATAAGCAATTTAAAACAATGTAGTTAGCTAAATAAAGTTACATTCCCAATGAAATTGTCGTAAAGATAAACTAGGAAGCCATTAAAACTTGAAATAAAGATCAAATTACTCAAATAATCCTAATTAAACTTTGAAAAACTCATCCCATTCAGGGATTGGTGCTACTTCAAGTGTGGAATTCAGCCCTTTCCCAATCCTATTTTGTTGAAATAAGCTTGGATGATATGAGCTTTGTTCTAATCAGTTTTATTGAAGAAAATTGATGAAATCAATGAGATGTGTGTGAAGCATGATGCAAAACTAGATTTAAAATACTAAATTCTAAGATAATTGATAAAGAGGATGCAATATATGCTAAATGTAAACAAAATTCAAAGATGTAAGCCATAGATTCCAAAATATGCTAAAATGGATGCAAGCTAAGTTACCATGGAAGCCATTAATGGATGCTTAAGCTAAATGGATAGAATTAATCTAATATGCTAAATAAAAGAGCTCAATATGGATGAAAGATAAGTGTGAGTTTCAACAACATGGATTTTCTATTAAAAGATGGATCCATTTGTCTCCAAATAGTGATCTATTTATAGGAGAGCAAATGAGAAATCAAGGGCTCAGATTGAAAAGATCAATCAATGGTCGACAATGAAAGGAGGATGAAACATGGATTGAGGATTCCAATCCATGGTCAAGGTTGAAATTTTACAAGGATCAAATAATTTAATCAATGGTCCAAATTATCTTTCAACAAACAAACTTCCTAAGAATTAGGAAGAGGTTAAGAGATATTTTGGAGGAATGTGTGCACAAAAGGGGATATTCCATAGGAATATTCTCTTTTAGAGGAATGTGCAAAGGAGGAATATTCCAAGAATATTCCATTGCAAGTGGGAGGATGAGGATAATTAGCAATTTAGTTAATTAAAACTAAATTTGAATGTGCAAGATGGATAATAATAGGATATTCATTAAATTACTAATTTATTTAATGAAAAGGGGAATGCAAAATGATATTAATTAAATAGTTTAGGGTTATTTAATTAAATAAGATGACATAGGGGTTAAATTAAATAATTTTATTTATTCAATCTAACATTGTGACATGTTAGTGTGAGAGAGGATGAATTAACCCAATTAGGTCAATTAGATTAATAGATGAAAAATGAGGCATTTAATTAAATAATTAGGCTTATTTAATTAGACAAGCGAAAAGAGAATGGGTTTTAGGATGAAATGATGTCAATATATCAAATTCAATTGTGTATATTATTCAGGACATTTTTAAGTGTCTACATTTGCACCTCTTTGAAGTGAGGTACCTATTACATTGGTTCAAAGATTGACACTTTTTTGGATTAAAATTGCTACTCAAATAAAAAATTTAAAAAGTTATGATTTTTTGGATGCCCCATTGTTTCCCTAGTGCAAGGAAATAAGATGATACCCTGCCCCCTTGAGAGATTGAGCGGAAAATTTGAATTTTGTGTTGATCTCTCAATAAATATTTAAGATCAGTTCAGCTCAGAGAGGACTAGAAAGCACAAATGTTTGATGTAGATAGATTTGGTTATGTATAGACAATCATCAACCATGGGTAGCCTCATGTAAATTTTGATATATCACACAAATCTGATACTTGGATAGAATTGTTAGTAAATATAAAAGAATAAGAACATGATGGATGGATTAACCATTGATTTTGAGATTGATTTAGAAGTCCAACAAGCCTATGATTCTTTGAGAATTTATTTGATTATTGTGATGAGATGGATGATTTTTCTCATATTTGGGATTGGGACTCTTCGTCATTCCTTATTTTTGATATAAAACATAGACATGATGCATCAAGGTATTGATAACTAGGATGGCGTTGTATCTAGTGCAATGGACTTTGACTCTGCAAACAAATAGGATAATCCTTGTTCACACCTTGACATACAAAAACCTCATTGGAATGTAGTTTATAAGTTTAGAATATTTTAGACCAAAGCATAAGCAATATTCAACAATCTACTCCAAACGACCTCCCTACACACAACTAAGCAAGTATGTGCCAAGATTATTTTACAAGAATACCCACAAGCACAACAAATGAAAGATAATGATCAATGCCCCATTCCTTTATCTCTAAATCATTGAGACATTATCAAGAGGTCCTTGAAATGGGTCAACAAGATAAATCATAAGACAAGATAAAAAGCAAATAGTTAATGTTATCTATATCTCTTGCCAAAAGGTGTGATGTGTTTTGAGGATAAAAATCCAAAATGATTGCCAATGATAATGCCCATTGTAGGAAGGATGCATCCTAGGACATGTTATTAGATGTTGGCGGGTTGATAGGTTGTTTGAAAGGCTGTTGATATAAGGTTCAATTGACATGTTTGATAATGATCAAGAGTTTGATTTTTGCATTTAAAGATTCTACTTTTGCTGATTGTTGTACTTGTTTTTTGTTTGTGTTACCAAAGGGTGAGTGTGACGATTGATTTATTATAGATGAAGGTTTGTTGTGAGTGCAAGCAAAATGGGATGGGTGTTTTTGAGTTTTCTAGGATATTTCAATATTTTTGGTATTTTGAAAATGTTTTGAGGCTATTTTTGGTTTTTTGAAAGTTTATGTGAATGTTTTGGTTTTCAATTATTTGAGTCTATTTAGGGTTTTCTAAGTTTTCCACTATTTTTGGTTTTTTAATTTTCAAAATTTTTAAGGTTTTCTAAGTTTTGACCAAGAACCTAACCTAATAGACTATCCTAGGGGCCTCGAGGGCTTATCAAAAATGAGCCTTGCCTACGTTATACACATAGAGACCATGTAGTTTCACTTACTTGACTTATTATTGATGAGATATGAACAATTGATGGATTGTGTGTTTATTATGATGGACTCCTAACCTTAAGTGTCTCAGGGGCACATCAGTGATGGCCTTTCCTATGTTCAAACTCAAAGACAATGTAGTTCAACATGGTTCAATTTTTGGATTTTCAATGTTTTGACCTTTTTAGGGATTTTGATGTGATTTGGATGTTTTTGGGATTTTTGACTTTAAAATTTTTGAATTTTAGTTGTATAGGATTTTGAATGTTTTCGGATTTTTTGAATTTTGCAAGTGTTTTTGGATTTTGATGAGATTTTATGAATGTTTTTGGGATTTTTGATGAGACTGAGATAAACGATACCTAGATCATGATGTCGGTGTCACATTGTGAGATATAAGATATGGATTGAGAGTTATTCGAAAAAAGAGTGCAAGGACCTGCCCCTAGTTTCTAGCAATGCTTCATAGTGCAATGGACAAACCAAGATAGGAAATGTATATGCGAAGAGATCAATAGAGTTTTAGCATGCTAGCTATGGTCTACTAGACTTCATGGGACAAAATGGTAAAGATCCTATCAAATTTTTTCCATGAGTAGAATTGAAGTATACGCTGAATCTTTGTCAAGATCAAGATAAATGAAAATATCTGGATAAAATTGGATTGGATGGATGGAGGGAACATTGGATTTATCATGAAAAGGATGAGATTTTTCTATCTGATAAGGATCATATAGATGCTCAATTCTACTCATGATGCTTGTGTTCCAGGTTTTCGTCATAGTGCTTTCCCAAAACGCCACCGTAGTGGTTTTCATAGAGGACGATTTTTTTTATTTTTTTTTATGATTTTCTAAAAATTTTACCCTCATGTTGGACCACCTGGCGGTACTAATGTAGAGGCCACTATCATAACGTGCCAATGATATCCTGCTTGAAGAATTTTCTTTGCTAAGTGTGGACATCAAATCTGCAAATGGTCAGAAATCTTAACATAATAATATCATGCTTTAGTCATTTCAAACACATTAAATTTAATATCCCTATGAAATACTTAACCATGTTAGAATATGCAAAACTAAATAGAATAAGAATAATTGATTGCAAGAATACACAAACATGATCAAAACTTTATTCCATAGTGGATTGGTGTCACATGTGCTAGTGACCCTTTCCCAATCCTTGATCAAAGCTCAAGATGATAAAATGCTAATGGAGATGATGGAGTGAAATGGACAAGATCAAATCTCAAATGGAGAGAGTAACCTTGCATAAAATTGTGAAGGTTGTGAAGGGTTTGATAAGATATGAAGCCTCTATTTTATAGATTTTCAAATGCTAAGAGTGTTGAAAATGGACCAATGTGGGACAAAGATCAAGCCAATAAGATAAGGCCACTTGTCAAGTGATGATAGGTTGATGTATGTGCAAGATTTGGGAAGAGTGCCCAAGAGGGAGAAATTTTGAATTCAAATTTGCAATAAATTTTGAGAGGGGGACAAGAGAAAAGAGAAATAAATGCCATGTTTGACTTGTCATGTTGAGGGAAAATGAGGTTTTAATAAATCAATAAAATTGATTTATTGTGCAAGTGGCTAGATCTAGATAATGCAAGTGGGATGGGATTAGCATTAGATCAGGTTGATGATGATTATGCTGATTTAATGTGGTAATGATTTGACTTTCAGACTGATAATTGGTTATTTAAATCAGAAAATGATGGAATATAATTTAAGATTTGATTTAAATGGACTTTTGATTTATTTAAAAGATTAATGATAATGCTCATTTGATTTTAAATAAATAACCTTAGGCAATGAGATTATTTAAATGAATGGATGAAGGTGATGAATGGATCTAATGCAACATCCAGTTTAGTTGATGAATGAATCTGATCAAATGCAGTGGTTGCATATACATTTTACCCCTCTTTGAAGCAATGTCACTTGTTGCGTTGGTTCTGAATAAACACATGATAGTAATTTAAAATATTCTAATTTTTCAGATGCCCCAGCAGAAAGTACACTGGTACATTGCCCCCTCAAGAGATTGAGTGAAAAGATTTGATTTGAGGGTCGATCTCACGATAAAGAAGTTCAAAATGGATGGTTATGAATGATGATGCAAATGATATGGTTTTAAGATGTAGAATAACAAATCCTATATTATCTAAACAACTTAAATGATGATATGATATGAGATGGATGAGATTGATGATGTGATATGTTGTGATTATACAATGGATGATTTATGATATGCTTAGACTAACAGGTCTATATTATGATGATGATATGCAATGCATGTGAAATGATCAATGTTTCCTATGATGTATGATATGAATGATATGTGGTATGCTGATAGTTTGCAGATGCACGATGGATGCATGACGGATGCATGATGTTAGCATGGAAATCAGATATGACAAGAGGATCCCACAAGTCCATGATTGGTCGAGACTTTATTAGAGATGATGATGATAGTTGATGATGATGATTTGCTTATCAAGGATTGGGATTTTCAAAGGGTCACTTACTTTTATCATTATACGCTAGCCCGATCATCAGGTATAAAGGACAGGATGACGTTGTACTTAGTGTGATGGACTGACTCAACAAGCGGATGGTGTTCTTGTTCACACCGGCATCGAAAACTGTGCTAGGCGTACCTAACAAAGCAAGTATTCGCCAAGTTATATTACAAGAAGCGATCCGAGCAGTACATTAGACAAAAGATAATGATGGTGCCCCATTCCTATCTCTCTAAATCCTTCGTTCGGGCCTCATGAGAGGTCCTTGGAATAGGCGTAATAAGATAAATCAAGCAAAAATATCAGTACAAACAAGCCAATCTTCTTCATATCTCTAGCCAAAGGGATTTGTTTTTATAGGATAAGAATCCAAGTGATATCCAAAATGATGCCCATTGTCAGAACGATATATCCTTGGACATGCATTGTATAAGATGATGATGATTTGATAAGTTGGTGCAGTAAATTTGATGATATAAAGTCAAGCGGCATGTTTGTTGATCAAAGAGTTTGATTTTGTTTAAGGGTGGGTTATTTTGATTTTGATTTTCTGCGATTGACTTGATTTCTTTGCCTACTATGATTGTTTTCTTGTTTGTTGCCAAGGATGAGCGTTAATCCAGTTTAATATGGATGATTGATTGTGCGAATTTTAAGCAGATGAGATGGATCGTTTTTCAAATATTTGAATATTTTTAGCGTTTTGGAATGTTTTGAGGCTGTTTTGGATTTTTGATGTTTTGAATGTTTTGGTTTGATGTCTGGTAGGATCGAGGAGATGAGCCTTGCCTACGTTTAGCTTAGAGATGGCGTAGTTGGTTTCAATGTTTTTGATGTTTTACCTTTTTTGTGTGTTTTTTGATTTTTGATATGTTTTGGATGTTTTGGATTTTTGCATAGTTTGGATGTTTTGGATTTTACGATGTTTTGATGTTTTGGATTCGATTTACGATGTTTTTGGATTTTTGCATGATTTTGACGATTTGGATATGGACATGTGTGATGATATCAGTGTTCTATTTTGGGATTTTGCTAAAAAACAAGCTAAGGTTGATTGATCGGGTTGATGGATTGATGATGATGATAACATTGTTGAGGATACACAACAATGCAAGGATTGATTAATCAGGATTGATGATGATAACATTGTTGAAGATACATGACAATGCAAGGATTTGAATGATGAGGATTGATGATGATAACATTGTCGAGGATACACGACAATGCAAAGATAGTGTTAAGCAACACAAGGATATCCTGAGATGATGATTTTTTTGATTGGATTTGATTGATCATGTTTGATGAAGCTTGGTTTCGAACAAAAGATGTTTGAATGATTTGATGTGATGTTGACGTTTGAAGTGCAACCTAGATGCGACTGATAGTGATTGTTTGGATTGATGTTCGATGAAAGATGGAGTTTGATAAGGGATGTTTGCTCGTCAAAATATGCCATGGGTTAGTGATTTGGATGTTGGATCACAAATGCTTTGACCAATTTGATTTCACGTTTGTCAATGTTCAGATCGCCACATAAGTCGGAGGACATAGATTAAGTTTTACTCTTGAAGCAAGATGTAAATATCTGCCCCCAATGTCTAGCAATGTCTTGAATACGATGGATGGATGCTCAGATAGGTGAATGGATGGATGGATATGGTAAGCACGCAAAGTATGCCAAGGATTATCTTACGATAAGATAAGGTGTTTAGATAACGAAAGCTCATTGGATAATGCTTCATAGCTCAGATAATGCTGCATAGGATAGGATCGATGAAAATGGCCCATGTCAAGATGTTTACCGTAAGCAAGCGTAAAGTGTGATCCAAAATTTCATCAAGATCAAGATAACTAAGATGATGGATGCAAATATATGCGAATGGATTAGATAAATGGTTCATGGATGGATGGAATGCTCGATTTATTATGGATGGGATGAGATGGGATTCTTTCATCTGAACTGGCACACGTAGATGCTCGATTCTACTCATGACACCTGTTTGCCAGGTTTTCATCATGGTCTTGCCCAAAGCGCCGCCCATGCGGTTTTCACTAGAGGATGATTTTTATCTTTACTATTTTCAATCCTTTTTTTTTTTTTTTTTTTGCTTTTGGTTTTTGATTTTCTGAAAGATTCATGTTGAACCAAGCTGGTAGTGTTGGCGTCATTTTGTCATGGCCCGTGCACCATCGATATCACCTTGACTACTTTGCGAGAATACATGCCTTGGTAATTTTTTTTTGGTTTACGATGCATACGTTGATCTAGGAGTTGACTTTGTCTTTGTGCGCACATACTTAATGAATTGCTTATACAGATCCTTATGATGAAAGGTTGTTGTAATACGGTCAATATAAAGTGGAATATTATCGTGGAGGCATGGATGGAGTGTTTAAGGGATAAAGAGATGGATTGGTTATTGATTTGGAACATGACTCTCAAACTTTGGGAAGATGAGCAATGATGGGTGGATACGGAGTGTACATGGGATTAGGACCAACTGCTTGATACACTTTGTACGTTGCTTGAAAAACTTGTTTTTCTTTTGTGGACATTCTTGATGGATACTTTTCCCTTTTTGATTTTTCCCCATAGTTTCTTTGACTAATGGAGCTTGATAGGGATGATCTTTCTTTGTATTCTTTGGTATCCATTTGTATTTGAATTTTCCATTATGCTTCTTAGTTTCTTTTGATTTGATAGCGTTCTTACATTACTTTGATTCAAATATTTCTTTTGACGTTGGTCCCAATTCGTGGATGGGGTGATGGGTGGATAAAGATTCATGGCGTGACTGGTTGTAGTATTGACATCGGTTTCACCATAAGGATTCTTCGTGCTCTCTATGTTGACGTTTGTTTGAGACGAAGTTGCCCCCAGTATTGTGGAAGTAGTACCTTCATGCTTTGATTCTGCCTGTTCTGAGATCTCTTGTATAGAATGCACTCTCTGATAAATGATCACTGTAGACGACATTTTTTTTATTTGCTGCTCTGCTAATTCTAGATTATACTGTTTTGTCTGATTTTCTTCCTTGAGTAGATAATGTTTGATATCTTTATTCATGATTTCCTCAATCTAATTTTGGGATATATCTGATTGTGATGTTGATAACTCCGTTTGATTGTAGGAGTTAAGAATCTGCTCTTTTTGTGTAACAAAATCTTGTTCTAGATGAAGATCATCTACGTGCCCATTTGTAGAAAGAATCTCATGGGTAGATGGAGGAGTATGTGCTACATGGATATGATCATCTTGCATGGATAAGAGAGTGTTCATTAGATTATTGTAGTATCTTGAAGATACAAATTCTTGATCTTGATTAATTTCAGAGTTATTTTCGACATGCTTTGGATCAAGTTCTTGGCATGGGGCAGCTTCAAAGGATGGATTTCTTACAAAGGGCTCTTGGACGTCGTTATTAGACATGGGGAATGGATCAATATCCTCAAGTGTCAATTTCAGGGTTCTTTCAGTATCTGTAACCATGCGGTCAAAGGGGATCAACATGTTTTGGATGGGACCATTGCTAGACCTTGGTGAAAGATTTTGATCATGCTTTGGAGTAAATTCTTGAGATATGTCCTCTACCTCATAAGGCGATGTAGAGACATTTTCAAAATGATCATAGGTCGATGGATCATGCATTATGTCAGTAAGATCAAATAATCCCAACACTCCTTGAAAGAGATCACTAAAAAGTGGCTCTTGATGTATGGTGAGTTGATCATTGGATTGTGTAGATATATCTTCAATGTGCTCTTCGATGGAGAGGTTTTGATCATTGTTTTCGACAATTGCGGTGGAGAGCTTGTGAATGTCTTCGACCATATATTTCTTGAATTGGCTCATTGTTGAGTTTTGTTGGTGGATTTTGATCGTGATTCAAAAGTGACTCTTGACATATGTCAATTCGATCATTGGATGAAGTAAATGTGTGCTTAGTGATGGATTGATCTTGGTCCTTGTTTTCAATAGTTGTCATCTTTTGTGTTTGTGCTCGTGTTGGTTGGGTAGCTTGAGAGGCTTGGGCAACTTGAGAGGATTGTTTCACTTGTGTTGCTTGTTGCATGGCTAGATATTGTTGGAATCCCTTTTGAAAAGCAGCTTGTAATGTTGCGTTGTATTGGTTTGATGTGGTGGAAGTTGGTGGTGGTGGGGGTGGAGGTGGATTTAGAATCATGTTGGATGTAGTGACAAGTGTTTGAGATATGCTCAAAGTGATCATAGTAGTGGCGTTTGGAATGATTGAAGTGTTAGGGATGATTGGGATGAACGAAGTGATAGGCCCTTGCGAGACCATATTTTGATTGGTTGGGATCATCATTGTTGCTTGATCGGATACCATCTGTTGGTGCGATGTCGATGGTATATTCAAAGGATTTGTTGTGATGGTTTGATTGATGTTAGGTGGATTGATTTGGATGGCGTGATTGGTGTTAGGTAAAGGGGGAAGCCCTAAACCAAGGGATGATGTAGGTAATGGTGGTGGAGATTTCCCTTGGCGCAATGCCTCAACTATTTTGGAAAGTTCCATAATTGATCTCTCGCCAAATTTGTTCTTGATTTTGATCTTGACTCATGAGATAGTTGATTTGGCTTTGTTTAGCCCAGTTTGGGATACTTGTAGTTTTTGAATGGGATTATGGGAAAATTGACTTTGGATAATGTTCTGATTTGCGATGATGTTCAAATTTGGCATGATAGGATGAACATTGTTGGTATTGGGAATCATTTTTCCAAATTTTTTCAAGTTAGGATTCATGTTTCAAAAAAATGCACTTGGTACATCCACATTTGGTTTGTAGGGATTTGGTGGGATGACATTGTTCGTTTCAAGGTTCATGCATTGATTGTTTGATTGATAGACTTGTAGTTTTGGGTTTAGATCTCCCAATGGGAAATGTGTTCCAATCTTTGATTTCGGCACACTCACACTTGTTCTTCTATTGATATTTGTCAAAGGTAATGGTCCCATGTATGGATTGTATAAGTGTGAGTTTTGATAATCAATCAGAATTGTAAGGCTTTCAAGATTCAATTGATTTGGATTACTCAAGATGTAGGGATCAAGTTTGTATTCCATGTTCTCCTTGTGTTTTGACCTTGTTATGAAAGTTACCTCTAAGGTTCTTAGGACCAATGATGATATGGAGGATGAAATGTGTAAATGATATGAGTGTTGAACGTTTAAGGACTTTGGATCAATGCTAGACTTAGGGCTTAATTTTGATTGTTTGATGTGGATGATGAACTTGTAAACCCTAAAATGTTGGATGTTATCTTAGGATGAACTTGTTCAAAGAGGTGATAATTTAACTAAGTGTGCGTGGAAGGATTCATCCAAACACACCTAACTAAACAAATGATTTTGATTTGGTTTGGAAATGTACCCAAGTCTAGGTAATGACATTTTCAAAGCTCCAAAGTTGTTTGTGGGATGATGTTGATAAATGTTTGAGGTGGATGAAGTGTTTGATTTTTAATCCTAAAATTTAGAGACTTTGTTTACTAGGCCAAGGTATTGAAGGGTACACTTTTCTCTAGAGCAATCAAAGACCAATATGACCAAGAGATATCAATCACATGTGTGAGGTCCAATTTGTTATCTTTTCTTAGTAAACTTTATTTTGCAAAACTTATCTCTCTGATTAAAGTTTCAAACTAAGATGTCCAATGTCTTAATTTCCTTAAACCCCACAAGATATTTATGTGGAATTCAATGAACTTAAGAGCAAGGTTTTCCTATTGTTACTCAAAGACAAATTGAGATATAATCGATACTTAGGAACTCTAAGGATATGAATCCCGAGGAAAGCGGTAACATATGGATTGAGTCAATGATATTTGTCTTCAAAAGGGTTTGAAATTTTGAGAATCATTGAATGTTGTTTGCAAAATGTTTCGAATACACCTTTGTGTTTTCAAATGAAACAATTACAAACCCTATGGATGTGTAAGACAATATTTGTTGGATTCCCACTTGGATAAGTCCAGCTATGCTTATCTCTAGCGGATGGTTAGATGCTTGACCCCGCTGGCTCCCCTCCACACGATATTGCGCGTCAATCAAAGGCGTAAGCATCAACACCATAAACTCCATGGCATGCTTTCCATCTACTAGAGAAGCCGTAGAGTGTGGGTGGCTTCAAGCTTGACCGTTCTTGTACCAACAAATAGATTAAGGATTTTGGAAAATTCGCACATGGGTTTTAGTAAGGACTTTCTGTTCGTGGAGATTGACCCATACGGCAAGAGTCCCCTTTAGGATCCATCTTGTCGAATCAACCACGTGATATTGGTGTTTACTCCAATATCCACATTTATATACCGGTTGGAAATACTCTTGGCTTTAGAGTGTTACAAGTTGATCGTCCCTTGGGTGGTACTTTTTTTCCCCAAAGCGAGGCCTAAAGAAGGATAAACAAAAAGCGAGCAAAGACACAATCCGTAACTTTCGTCGATCTTTGATGGCACAAAGAAAAGAGAATGTCATAAGAAATACTACTACTTTTCACTTTAAGATGTTCAATTTTATTAGGTGAAGTGTTTCAAAGCAATAAATGTATTTGGTGTTTCTCTTGCGCCCTAGATCGCCGCGAAGCGCCAAGAGAGGATGCGCCTCAAAAAGCAAAATCACACAAATCAAACGCCTTCGTTTATATCCTTCAAAGCAATTGTGAGTTTGTTTAAGCACCAAAAATGAGTGTGGTTTGCTTGTCAATTTTTAGCCCAAAACGAAATCTAGTAAGTTTGTCCTAAGATTCCTTTTAAGCCCTTTGCAATGAAAATCAAATTGTTCGTTTTAGACCCAAATGAAAATTAGTGTTCTAAAATGAAAAGATAAACAACTTCGTGAAGTAGTGTTGATCAACACTTAAAGTGTTAAAAAACACATTGTGTTTAAAAAAAAAAAACATTTCCCCTCCTTTCGTTTTCTTTTGATTCCAATGTTTGACTTTGACATCAACCTATCATCCAAACATAAAAATAAAAATCAGATTTTTGTGAAAATCACTTTGATACACCATGTGCAATATTGATTTTAGCAAAACTAAAGTTGTCAATCCAAGAAGTCCTCAAAATTATGTCTATCAACATTTCATAGACACCACATAGCATACATTAGCATTCTTTTCAATCGTCAAACAAATGTACTTTAGTGATAATTTCATTTTAAAAGCCTCTAAAGTAAAGAGCGTTTGAAGGGATGATATAAGATAAAAGAAAAGTGATTTTAGATCAAAGAGTCCCTTTCGCGGATAGAAATTGTCAAAGGTTCTCTAATTTGATGTCCTTTATTCTGTGAATATGGTATTAATGAATCTGTCCGCCACTGCCAAAGATAACCTGCACACCACAAAAAAATTACAAACAAACAGAGTTTTCTAACACTTGGAAAAGCGTAGTAGAGAAAGCAAGAAGGAACGCCTCCAACATAGTAAATGAGAATAAAAAAATGACACGTTTATGCCAGTCAATTCTTGTATCTATTGGAACGTATCATGCATTTGTTGGTGCCATAATTAACTCTGACATGATAGGCTAAATCTTGGTGTGGAGATTTCATGACAGGTTGAATCTTGGTAATGACAATAATAAGCCAACTTCTTCAAGGCACTGTTATCTTATTTTTCTTTTGGTTCAACTCATTTGATGGCCGATACAATCTGCAACATTAGCAATAATATCAACATTTATGGCAACTGTTAATATTCATCATGGTATGTGAAAAGGAAGTAGGCAGCGAGAAACAAAATATTTTAGAAGACTTCATGCGCACCGATCAGTGTTATTAATGGTGCAACAGTCAATAGTTGTTGGATGTTAAAACTAAAAACTAAAAACTAAAGACTTTATGGCAGCCAATTAAAATACTAATTTCGAATGAAGATTTGAGAGAATGAAAGATTGTAAGAATGCCTTCTAGTCAATCACTGTTATTAGTGCGTACCAGTGTAGCAGATGAGGTTGACCATCACATGTTCTTTGCTTGCTTTCTTTACTGATCTAACCGAATGAATTCATCATTTTCTGAATAGCACCATTTTGTAATCATTCCTGCTATGAAGACTTTGAAGCCGCACCATGTCCTAGCTACTCTCATTCGCCATTAGCTGATATACTTGCCCTTCAAGAAGTTTCACGCCTGGTTTCAACAAAACATATACCGCTTTCACTGTTTCCTATTTAAAAAGTATGGGATGATAGCCAGATACAACTACTTTTTTGGCGCGCAGCAGCAGGATTAGCTTGTGCATTTGTTTGTAATCTCCCTAGACGGCTTACTTTGGGGTATAAAATAATGATCAAACAATAGAGAATGCTGATATGATGTGATAGCAGAGGGATAGCAGCAGCAAAATGACTTTAGTATTTACAGCTAATAACAATGTCTAGGTATTGAAACCATTAATGAATAGGACAATGATGCATTCATGGACTGACAGTGGCTAAGTAGGAATTTGGGAAACTGACACCTCTCCTCCATCTTGCTCGATGAACCACCATACTCTCACGGCTACCTTCACACATGTCACTTCATAAGATATATATGAATTTCTTTTAAAAAGAGGTTTATGCAGCAGCGAAAAGATAAGGGCCACGACTCTTAGTGAATAAGATAACTACACAAACAAATCCTACAGATGATCAATCAACTAGGAATAAGGAGTTGTGCACTGCAGATATATAAAATAAATATCAGATTCCTATTCAAGACCTCATAATGTGCTGACTAGTGGGGCGTCCAACAAATGAATTTGTAAGAAAATTATGGAAGGCTGGAAATCTTACACCCGAGTAAAGGAGCACAAAATAAAGATCTATACTCTCGAACAACCATATAGGCAATGTTTTAATCAAGAGAATGTAAACAGAGCAGATTTCAAAATGTAAATAAAGAAGAATACAAAATGTAAACAAAGAAAATTACAAATTGTATTGCCCTCCTTCTAGCGCCATTTTGTGGACATCAAATCTGCAAATGGTCAGAAATCTTAACATAATAATATCATGCTTTAGTCATTTCAAACACATTAAATTTAATATCCCTATGAAATACTTAACCATGTTAGAATATGCAAAACTAAATAGAATAAGAATAATTGATTGCAAGCATACACAAACATGATCAAAACTTTATTCCATAGTGGATTGGTGTCACATGTGCTAGTGACCCTTTCCCAATCCTTGATCAAAGCTCAAGATGATAAAATGCTAATGGAGATGATGGAGTGAAATGGACAAGATCAAATCTCAAATGGAGAGAGTAACCTTGCATAAAATTGTGAAGGTTGTGAAGGGTTTGATAAGATATGAAGCCTCTATTTTATAGATTTTCAAATGCTAAGAGTGTTGAAAATGGACCAATGTGGGACAAAGATCAAGCCAATAAGATAAGGCCACTTGTCAAGTGATGATAGGTTGATGTATGTGCAAGATTTGGGAAGAGTGCCCAAGAGAAATTTTGAATTCAAATTTGCAATAAATTTTGAGAGGGGGACAAGAGAAAAGAGCAATAAATGCCATGTTTGACTTGTCATGTTGAGGGAAAATGAGGTTTTAATAAATCAATAAAATTGATTTATTGTGCAAGTGGCTAGATCTAGATAATGCAAGTGGGATGGGATTAGCATTAGATCAGGATTAGATGATGGTTATGCTGATTTAATGTTGATTAGATGATTTGACTTTCAAGACTTTGATAATTGATTTATTTAAATCAGAAAATGATGGAATATAATTTAAGATTTGATTTAAATGGATTTTTAATTTATTTAAAAGATTGGTGATAATGCTTATTTGATTTTTAAATAAATAACCTTAGGCAATGAGGTTATTTAAATGAATGGATGAAGGTGATGAATGGATCTAATGCAACATATAGTTCAGTTGATAAATGATCCTGATCAAATGCAGAATGTTAGTTTTGCATGTCTACACTAAGATACAAGCACTTGTATGTAACCTTGAAGAAATCTAATATGCCTTGTCGATATTGAAATTAACCTTGCTTATGTGCACACATCGCGATAAAGTGCCTTCAAAATCCTTATGATCAAGAGTAGCTACCAACACCCAGTCAATGAAGGAATTGGATATCATGAATGGAGTGGATGGTGACATGCATGAAGGAATATGAGATGGATTGGTTGAGGGTTTGGAACCTTTGACTCTCCAAACTTGGGAAGATGAGCAATGATGCGTGGGAATAGAGGTTTTCATGGAATTAGGACCAACCACTAGATATACTTTGTTCCGTGTTTGAGAAGTCTACTTTTGTATTTGAGGACGCTTTTGATGGATACATTACCCTTTTTTATTTTTCTCCATAGTTTCTTTGACTAATGGAGTTTTGGAGGGATGCTTTTCTTTATTTTTCTTTGGTATCCATTTGTATTTGCTTTGTTCTTTTTGCTTTACTGCTTCATTTTCTTTGATGATTTTCTCCTTGATTTGATAGGAATATTTCTTCTTACGTTAGTCCCAATTTGTGTATGAGATGACGGGTGGATGACGATTCATTATGTGACTAGTTGTAGTGTTGATAGTATTTTCATCATAGGGATCCTTCATGCCCCATATGTTGAAGTTTGTTGTAGACAAGATTTCCCCCGATGTTGTGAAGGTGTTAACAATACCTAATCCTTTTCCCTGATAATGTATCGTCTAATCTATAGCCACTGAATATGACTTGTCATGACTATGATATTGTTATGGGTTCCTACTATTCATAAATATGAACTATTTGCTCTAATTCTATGACATCGTTATCTATTGATACTACTTCAAAAGATGTTTGTGCTGATTCAAAAGATGTTGATGATGCATAATCATTATAAGAATCAATAATCTCAACTACTGCTTGTTCTTGTGTGGGAATATCAAGAGTGGGAGACTCTTGTTTTGGATGAAGAACATCTATAGGTACATCAAAAAGAAAAATCTAAGGGGTGATATCAGGGAAGTATTTGGAGTTTAAATTGGTTTGGAAGATGTCTCTTAGCTCTTGGTGAAACTCTAGGGATAGGGGTTCTTGATCCCAACGAGTAACTTTCATTATCCTCAAGAACCTCCTCTTGACATGATCCTTGGGTGGATGATATATCATTGGTAAAAGACTCTTTGCAATAGTTTATGGGTATGGGTGTAATAAGGGATATTTCTTGCTCATTTTGAACTTCTAAAACATGCCCAATCATGAATTCATATGTGGGAGAGATATCATAATCTGATACATACTTGATGCCATTACGGTATGAAATATTGCTAGACACTGTTGAAGGGTTTGGACTTTGTTTTAAAATAGTATCTTGATACATGTCTAATTCCTCATGTAGTGATGAAGGAATAACATAAATATGTACCACTATGGTATCATGAGTATGGTTTACATTATTTGAGGTTGATTCCTTTCCTGAATATTTTTCTCTTGTATGATTAGGCATAGGGTTTGTGTAAATTTTCATATTTTCATTCCCATATTTTTGATTGACATCAATGTCTCCTTGTTCAATAAGATCTTTTATTAGATGTTTGAGTCTAATATTTTTTTGTGTGTTATGACCTTTTTATCAGTGAAATTCACAAAATGATCATCTCTATAGCTAAGAGGTTTGACTTGTGGCTCTTGATAGTTTTAGAAATCTGGGAGTGTGATAAGGTTATATTGTATCAACCTCTTCAACACATCCTCCATAGGTTCCCCTAAGGGAGCGAATTGTCATTTAGGAGCACTGTTTGTTCTTTATTTTCCACATTGAGTGTTTGTAGCATTGATCATTGGTTGATTGTTTTGTGGTGGTGTGTATGGTTGTTGTGTGTTCATGGTTTGGGTGTTTTCTTTCCTAGGAGCAGTTAAGACCACCTTTACATTGACAACACCATCACTAGTAACATTCTGATTATTTTACCAAAAGTGGGGTTTGCTGTTAGAAATAATGGATGGGTGGTTGTCTTTATACAATTATGTGTTTCCTTGTGCGATTATGGCTCTCTTAATGTTGAGGGCCCTAGGGAAAAGCTCATAATAATTGGTGATGCATTTCATCTTCAAGTGGAAGGATAGATCCCCATCAACATTAGAAATGATAATTCATACTTATTGTTCTTTAGAAATGGACTACTTGCTCTTACTAGCTCTTTACCTCCATCATTGTAAGAAGTTAGTGAAGGATTCTCCTTTATTTTTCTTGAGAGTGTATAAATATTCTAAGCTTACGTCCATATCAGGATTGAAGGAGAAGTGATCTATGAATCTATTGATGATTTCTTTAAAGGTTTTGATACCTAGAGGTAACTGTGAAAACCAATTGATGGTTGGGCCTATCAAACTTCATGGAAAGAAGTGCATCAAGTAGAAATAATTAAAGGAAACCTCCATACACATGACGTTGAATTATTTGATGTGTTCCACATGATTTCCCCTTGCTTTGTATTTATCAAATTTAGGGACCTAAAAACTGGGAGGGAAAGGTACCATTATGATGTTTCTATCAAATGGGTATGTACATAAGTTTTGTTGTGTATGGGGATTCTTCATTTTTCCCATTTGAATATCCTACATTTTTTGCTTTAGCACCTTGAGTTGCAATGCCATATCATCATGTGGGTTTGGTGGAGGAACATATGTTGCGTATTGTGGAATGGTGGGTGGATTGTGTAGACATCGAAAATATACTGATTGACATCATGCATCTGATCTTGACTTACTAACATTGTTTCTTCCTAAATCATCCCTCGGTCTAACCGTTTAATCAAATTCCCTTATCTAATTAAATTCATCAATATTCGTCTCTTAATTAAATAATTCATTTTGTCTAATTAAGTCACTTTCTCTTGTTAATTAAATCAATCCACCTGATCTAATTATCCCTATTTAATTAAATAATCAATTTATTTGATTAAATCTCTAAAGTTTATCCATTAAATTAAATAAATTAAAATCTTATTTGATTTAATCTAACATCACACCCTTTGATTAAATAAATCAAAATATTTATTTAATTAGCCTCTTATCATATTCCTCTCTTATCTGATTTAAATAAATCCATAAATCTAAGTCAAATAGCCACATCATCTAATCTCTGTTAAATTAATTAAACTTGATTAATTTAACCTCATCCATGTCACATCCTCTAGATAATGCAAGTTGCACATGAAAATAGATTTAATTCATTTATTAAATCCCTATTTTCCCTCACATGGCATCTTTTGGAATATTCCCCTAATTTGAATTCAAAATCCAAGTGGGAATAAGTCCTTCCAACAAGGCATTTAAGATCTCTTACATGTCCTTTTCCTTGAGCCAAGTGGCATTTATTGCATTTTCCCCTTCCCTCTTACATGTCATTTCAACAAATTTGAATTTAAAATATTTGCATTTATTGGCACAAACCCCAAATCTTGCACAACCATCCTCCATTCATAGCTTGAAAAGTGGCACCATATCATTGGATGAAAGTTAGTCCCACATTTCTCAAACTTGGACTTTCATCCATCTTGAAATCCTATAAATGAAGAGCCCCTCTCCTCATTTTATCATCCACAATCCAAGAAAAGTTACCATGCTCAAATATCTCTTGAGCTTCACCATTATCATTGAATCATAGTTAGGTTATTGCAGATTTGGCTTGGAGTTCATCATTCATCTTCAAAAGTGGATCACATTTCTTCATCAAGTCTACATTCGAAGCTTGCAATCATAGGAATTGGGAAAGTGCCAAATTTCCACATCAAATTGGCACCAATTCCCCCATGGGATCAAGAGTTTGCTATTTAAATTAGGATTTCATCTTTGGTTTATCATTTTATCGTGTTTTTGCATATTTTCATTCCTAGTTTGAATTGTAAATGGATTCCATGGGGAATCCTTGTTTATGCTTGCAATATCTAACTTAGGGTGTTTTATCTCTTTGTTTTGCAGGTACAATAGATTTGGGGTTCACATTTTGGTGCTAGAAGGAGGGCTGCATTCTTAAATTCTAAAATTTTCTCAAAAAATTTGTGCTTTTCTGCACACACAGGAAATTCCAACATGGGCCCCTTAGCGTCGCTGTTTTAGCACCATGAGCTTGTCAACGTCGTTGTTTTAGCGCCATGAGCTCACCAGTGTCGCTATATAGCACCGCACACTCATAAAATTCGCTGTTGGACTCATCCCGCCAAGAAATTTCAAAATTTAAACTGCACCGCTGGGATCACCGATCTGCATCAGTTTCAAAAAATTTTAAAACTTCGACGCTTTCAAAAATTGCGATGCTGGGCGAAAAGAGCGATTCTATTGTGCTCTCTGTCCTGACATAGAGTGCCACTGACTTGTAAAGCGATGCTGGGAGAAAAAAATAGCAATGCCTTCATGAGTTGTGACGCTGGAAGATAGTAAAAGGGAGAAATTTGATTTTTTTTTAGCACATGTTTTAATGATTACTTCTTCCTCTGTTTTCTGCTTTTTAATTTCTGTATTTTTTTCTAGAATCTAACTGTTTTTCTCCTTTGTAGGTTGGAAGCCAAAAGCAAAGAAAGAAGGAGCATGGTGATAATATCTTATTTAATCAAAGTGTTTTTAAACACTTAAGTGTTGTTTAACACTTCCTTAAGGAATTTTTCATCTTTTTCTTTCTTTAGAACACTAGCTTTCATTTGGGTTTAAAAAGGATTCTCTTGTTTATTGCTCACAAACGGATTTAAAAAGAATCTTAGGATCTACAACTTACTAGATTTTGTTTATGGGTTAAACAATTGAAAAAATGTCTTTCACTTGTGATTTGGTGCTCTAAAATGAACTCACATATTGCTTTGAAGGTTTAAAAAGAACAAGTGTAGTTGTGTTTTTATGAGGGATTACTTAGACTAAAGCCATTGGAAAAGGACGTATGCGCTTCTCTCGTGCTTTATAGCTATCTTGAGAATCAAAAGGTCTTTTATATGACTTTGGGTTAAGACAAAGCAATCACCTCTACACTTCAATTTGGGCTTAAAATTGAACAAACTATTGTGCGAGTGTGAGTGGGGGCATTTTTGCGTATAATCTCTCTCTTTGTTGCTATCAAAGATTGATCGAGTTACGAATTTTGTTCTTAATTTTCTTTTGTTTATCTTAGAGGGCCTTCCTTATGGGAAAAATTAATCACCCAAGGGAACGGTTCAATCGGTAACACTCTGAACCCGAGAGTATTTCTAGCCGGGATATAAATGTGGATATTGGAAGAAACACCAATATCATGCGGTTGACTCCGACAAGATGGATCCGAAGGGGGACTCTTGCCACATTGGGTCAACTCCTACAAACGGAAAGTCCTTACTAGAATCCATGTGCTAGAAATTTCCAAAATCCTTAATCTATTTTTTGGTGTAAGAATGGTCATTCTGAAGCCACCCCACACTTTTACGGTCTTCTAGTAGAGATGGAAAGCATGCCATGGGAGTTTCATGGGTGTTGATGCTTGGCTGCCCTGATTGACGTTAATGAGCCGTGGAGGGGAGCCAATGGGGTCAAGCATCTAACCATTCGCTAGAGATAAGTGTAGCTGGACTTGTCTAAGTGGGAATCCAACAAATATCGTCTTTCACATCCATAGGATTGTACTTATTCTTGGGTTACAAAATGCATTGCTTGATCGAAAACATCATGGAAACAAACACTTTGCATTATCAAAATTTCAAACCCTTTTGAGGACAAATACAATTGACTCAATCCACATGTTATTGCTTTCCCTTGGGATTCACATCCTTAAAGGTTTCTAAGCATTGGATTATATCTCAATTTGTCTACTTAAGTAAAAAATAGGAAACCCTTGCCTTAAGTTCATTAAATTCCCACGTAACATATCTTGTGGGGTTTGAAGAAATTAAGACATTGGACATCTTAGTTTGAAAACCTAATTGAAGAAAGTGTTTTTGGTAAAATAAAGACATTAAGCAAAGCTAAGCAAAATGAACTTTCATATGTGTTGAAGACCCCAAAATCCCAAAAGCACAAATCATTGATTGGAAATATGAATGTTCAAATGGAATCATTTCTTGGTTACAAAGGTCATTAGGAAGCATATGCATGCTCTTAAATACCTAGATCTAGGCAAACAAAGTGTATCTTTTAGGTTCATCTTAGGATCAAAACATATCAAAATCATTTTTCATCCATCCTCCAAAACATCAAAACAAAAATCCATCTCATCATCACCTTTTGGAAATCTTGAAATCATCCTTGATACTAGGCTTTGTGGCAAAATCAAAATCATCAATATCATTGAGACAAAATCCTTGAAATCATTAGCAAAAACACCTTTGGTTTGGTATGTGTAGATGCATCCTTTTGCATATACTTAGTCAAAGTTATCAAAATCATCTTGTCTAGCTTGGTGTATGTAGATGAATCCTTCTTCATATGCTTAGTGAAACAATCACCTTGTTTGAATAGGTGTGGGTAGATGCATCCTTCTCCTCACACATATTCAAATTATCATCCTTTAAACAAAGTTATCCCTTAGATCATGATCCAACATCCTAGGGTCTTTTTGTTCAAAAATCCAAATCAAAATCCAAAATCAAAACAATCAAGGACAAAATCTCAAAAATCAAAAATCAAAAATCAAAATCCACAAGTCCTAAAAGCCTAGTGTCTCACTCAAGATTTACCAAAAGCCAAAACATCCATGTCATCCATCCCTAAAACATCAACATCATTATCATATCATCACCTTTGATCCTCAAAAGCATCCTTAAACTTTCACTTTGGAACATAAAATAAAGAACAATCCAAAGAATCAAGAGATTCATGTCCCATATTCCTGAAGATTGATCCTTATTTTATGGTTCAAACGAGATCTCAATACAAGAAGAGTATGGAAGCCAACAAAGAAACTCCCACTTCAAGTGATCTTAGCCAAAAAAATGTAGAAATGAATCCCGCCGAATCAAGCAATCCATTGATCCCCTCATCATCCCAAAATCCACAAGAATAAAATCAAGGGGGGGACCTCACCTTTGGAATGTCTCGCGAGGAAATGACAGAAATGCTCCAAAATCTAGACAACCATAGAATCATCAACATCATGATGAGACTTAACCCTTCCTTGTACATGCTTGAATTAGCAAAACAAGGGGCCAAGTGTCCTTCGGATTTTAATGTGAGTACTATAGTGGATAGATCATTTCCTCCAATCTCATCCACCATACCCATCTCATCTACACCTCCATCCCAAAACATCACCCAAAACATCCCGCAAATCACAACATCGTTTGCTCCAACACAACCCAATTTCAACAAGGGAAACACATTCCTTAATGCTCTTCAATCACATCCCATTGTTAACAATCAAAATTTGGACGCAAGCACCACCGTGGAACAAAACACAATCAACAACCCATTACACAAAAATGTTCCTCTCACTTTACATTATGACCCATCATCAACATCTTTTCATGGAGCTCCACAAACACCTCTTCTCACAAATTCACAAGAAGAGGGAGATACGTTCAAACTATGGGGCTTATTCGACACCACGACATTTTCACAACTCACACCTCTCACATTTCCACCTCTTCCGCCATTGCCATTATCATCCACACCATTCCTTGGTCTAGGGCTTCCTCCCTTACCAAGTATCAATCAAACATACATCCCAACCATCAATCAAAGCATTACACCAAACACACAAAATTTGTCGTTGATATCGCAACAACAAATGACAAACACACAAGCAATGGCAACATCATCGAACATCCCCCTAACATCACAAGGCATGGTCTCTCAAGGACCAACCACATCAATACCATTATCCAACACGCAAAATATCAACATAACATCATCATCTACCACCATTCCAAATCCACCACCACCTCCACCACCACCAACGTTCACCACATCAAACCAATTCGACGCAGCATTACAAGCCGCTTTTCAAAGAGGATACCAACAAGTGTAGAAAAAAAGAAGCCGTGCAACAAGCCGCACAAGCTGCTCAAGTTTCTCAAGCCACAGAAGCTGCCCAAGCTGCACAAGCCGCATTACAAGTGCAACAAGCTCAACAAGCCCAATCTTTATTGCAATAGCAACAACAACAACAAGCTGCCCAAGCCGCACAAGCATTGCAAGCACAAAGGGTCGCTCAAGCACAAATTTTATTGCAGCAACAAGCAGCACAAGTGCAAGCTCAAGCACAAGCACAACAAGCACAAGATCAAGCACAACTTCTTGCACAAGCAGCACAAATGCAAGCATATCAGCAAGCACTAAAGCAATACCAAGAGTAGCAAGAAGCAGCAAAATTGGCATCCCAACAACAAGCAGAACAACAAGCATTGTTGGAACAGCAACAAGTGCAGCAGCAAGCACAACAACAAGCGTTGTTAGAACAACAACAAGCACAACAAGAAGCACAAATCCTAGTGCAAAAACAACAAGATCAACAACAAGCATTGTTCATCCAAAAGCAAGTAGAAGCCTACTTCGCCCGCCACAACATACAGATACCATCGAACAATGCATCGACCAATCCATCCATCCAAACCACGATTGCAACACCTCAAAAAACATTCATCCCACCCCCTAGTTTGCAAAGTGATGTAACGACACAACTTAGGTTGTTATCACAACAAGTGCTCGACCTTTAGTTGGGGCGAACAACCAAAACACAAAGCAACTTGTGTCCCTATCCATTTGATGGGAGCTTAGAAATGAAACCATTCCCTAAGGGATTTGAGATCCCTAAATTTGACAAATATCAAGGGATGGGAAACCCTGAAGATCACATCAGGGAATTCCAAATTCGTTGCATGGAGGTCGCATACGATGATACTTATCTGATGCAGCTATTTCCTAGAAGCTTGGCAGGCAACGCTATAGAATGGTTCTCTCACTTACCTTCAGGCATTAGAACATTCCAGGAAATCATAGATGAATTCATTAGAAACTACGCATGTAACATTATAATGGATGTCAATCTCGAAGAATTATACACTCTAAAACAAGGAAAAAATGAATCTTTTGCTTCATTTCTTCAACGATGGTGATCCAAGGCCAATCGGAGCAAGTGGACCATGACAGAAGAACAAGTCTACACAATCATCACCAACCTTGAAAGCCGCTTGTCATTTCATCTCAAGGTTCAAGGAATCACCGCTTATGATCAACTAATCTCCAAGGCACTTAGCATCGAAAGAGCCCTTGCAACCCAACTCGCCGAATCAATGTCATATCACAAACAACAAAACAATCGCCCAAAATCAAATTACAATGATAAACCTCAAACATGGGCAAGAAAAAGAACATTACTAATGATGGTATCATTGATGCCAAGGTGGTCATTAGTGGTCCACACCAAAATACACCCTCACCGCAAATCCAAAATCAACGCCAAAACACTCATCACACAACATATCAACCCAATAATCCCACCATCAATAACCTCAATGACCAAAGAGGACCACCCCAGTGCAAAACATATCCTAAACGAAAATACACTATGTTGGGGGAACCACTTGAGGACATCATGAAAAGGTTGATCGACGAAAAGCTCATCAAAGCACCTACCTTCGAGAATTACCAAGAACCCGATGTCAAACCTCCTTGGTACAATGAGAATCAACTTTGTGAATTCCACAAAATCAAAGGTCACACCACGAAAAACTGCATGAGACTCAAAAAAATCATCCAATATCTCATTGACAAAAGAATCATAGACGTCGAACAACCTATGGGAAATCAAGACCTAAAAATCTACACGAATCCAATGCCGAATCATGGCAACAAAGGGAATAAAAATGACAAAGGGAAGGGTAGTGTAAATCATGTGTACGAAACAGTCGTTGCCTCCCTAAATGAAGATTGCATGGTCATCGCCATCAAGGGCACCTAGGCCGAAGATTGTGGAGTCACCACAAGAGGCGGTAAAGTCACCATTGCAGGATCATCCCAACCTCATAGAGTCCCTTCATCAAGAGCCGTTCCATATAGCTACAACATTGTAGACCAACTCAAGAGAACACCAGCACACATCTCCCTCATGGAGTTGTTAAAAATATCATCAGCCCATAAAAAGATCCTTGAGGAAGCATAAGCCTCATCCATCATCCCTGCGGATCTTGATGCAGACCAATCCCAAGCTATGGTTGGGAATATCATAACACCTAATCTCCTTACATTCTCTGACCAAGATTTCCCCACCCAACCATCTCACAACCATGCACTTCATTTAGAAGCCATTGTAAACAAGATCAAAATCAAAAGGGTCCTAGTGGATGGGGGTGTAGGTTTGAACATCTACTCTCTCAGCCTAATCAAACAGTTGAAAATAGCAGAGGATTCCATTGAGAAAGGTAAAGGCATCACGATAAGAGCGTATTCCGACCAAGAAAGAGTGTCTCAAGGCATGATTAAACTCCCTATTCAAGTAGGGCCAACGCTCATGGAAACCACCTGTCAGGTCCTGGACCTTGACTTGCCATACAACATTCTCCTGGGATGCCCATGGATCCATGCAATGAAAGCTGTAGCATCAACCTTCCACCAATGTGTGAAATTTACACATAATGGACAAGAGGTTACCATTCATGGAGATCCCAAATCGTTTTCATATTGCAAAAATCTTGAGGCCAAATACTACAAAATACCCCAAGTGCCAAAGAATGATGAAGGCCCATCCACACAATACATCGATCTCGCCACCCTTGCATCCACTTCTGCGACAGAGAAACCCACCATTCCCGCCATTCCCACCATCTCTGACATCAAGCTCATCATCCAGGAGGACAGTTGTGGAAGTTATAGGCTCCCTAATAATGCTTTTGTGATAGGAGAGTTACCTCAATCTCCTAGATCACGAGGACGTCCACAAGAAAACCAAGCTTCCACATAACAAACCTATCTTGAAAATTATCCAGAATTCACAAGATGGGGAGACCTTGGCCATGAGCTTATTGAAGCAGATCCATCTCACATGTTATATCGAGATGAAAGATTGAAACCTGAATTACCAATGGATGAAAGAAGCAGGGGCCTACAAATGATGTTTGCAATGGGTTATGACAGAAACTAGAGATTGGGACAAAATGACAATGGCCTCATAATACCCATCATGCCGGAGACGTGACCCATAACAAATCTTGGTCTGGGATGTACCCCTCCGAGAATAACCATATGTGGCTGAGGTCCTCCAATTAGAGCCGCTAATGTCTCTCCTTAGCCAGTTCTAGTACAAGTACACTCACCAATAGTCATAGGTAGCGACACACATAATTTCATAACTGAGCCCTATATTAGTAGCGATGACGAAGATACATTATCCAATCTACCTAGGCTATTCGAAGATACCACCCTGTGTATGATTAGTAGCATATGCTTTGAACCAGATAGTCAAAATCATGAGATTCGTTTAGTCTACCCCCAACTGATCGACTATGACCAACGAGGACCACCAGTTCTTGATACATTCAAAAATGATGAGGCACTCTCAGAATTCATGGGACTGAGGGATAACATTCTAGATGGAGATCACAAGGCAGGATTTATAATGGAATTGGACACACATGCTTATTATGGGGAAATGATTGAATCCTTTAGTCGCAAAAGTGAGAAACTAAGAATCATATCCAAATCCTTGAGTGAAAACCACATTGTGGCACTCTCTGACAACAAAATAGTAAAAAGAAAGGACGTATCCAATGGTGAAAATCTCTTTGAGGCACCCAAGGATGAAGGATTCAATCTTCCCTTAAGAGCCATTCATCAAGAGAAGTCAGCAGTCTTGGACAAAAAGTGCAATCTAGTCAACATAGGAACAGAGGAGACCCCACATATCACATTCTATGTGGAATCACTATTATCAGAAGAACAAGAACTCCTAGTAGCAATCTTAAGGGAAAGGCAAATAAACTTTGCATGGAGTTATGTTGACATGACAGGGCTAGATCCAGAAACGGTGGTTCATCATTTAGCAGTGTATCCAGAGGAAAAATCGGTCAAACAAAAGCTTTGGAAAATACATCCTTAAATCGCTCTATTGGTCAAAATGGAACTCAAAAAGTTGTTAGATGCAGGATTTATCTGACCAATCGATTATCCAGAATGGGTGTCAAATTTGGTACCTATGTCAAAACCTGACGGAGCCATCAAAATCTGTACGGACTTCAGAAATTTGAAGAAGGCATGTCCCAAGGATGATTTCCCGCTTCCTAACATCGACATGATAGTAGACATGACAGTAGGGCACGAGATGCTATCATTAATGGACAGATTTTCAGGATATAACCAGATCGTGATAGCAAAAGAAGACCAACACAAGATGGCTTTCACTTGTCCATGGGGGACCTACTGCTGGAACATGATGCCATTTGGTCTAAAGAACACAAGAGCAACCTATCAAAGGGCCATGACACTCATATTCCATGACATGATTCACAAAATAATGGAAGACTATGTCGATGACATCCTAGCAAAGTCAAGAAAGAGACAAGATCATATAGCAACCCTAAGTGCTATCTTTGATAGATTAGAAGTATACAAAGTCAGATTAAACCCTAAGAAGTGCGTCTTCGGCGTACAATCAGGTAAACTTCTAGGATACATAGTCTCCATGAGGGGTATCGAGGTAGATCTAGAAAAAGTAAAAGCAATCCTCGAGATGGAAGCATCAAAGACACTAAAACAACTGAGAGGCCTCCAAGGCCGACTTCAATCCATCTGATGGTTCATAGCACAACTGGCAGACAAGTAGAACCCATACTCTCACCTACTCCACAAGGGGGTAGCATACAAATGGGATGCAAAATGTGAAGTAGCATTTAACAAAATTAAGGAATACCTATTGATGCCACCAGTGTTAATGCCACCTATCCCAAAGAAGCCATTAATCTTATATGTGTTAGCAACAACAACAACCCTTGGAGCTCTTCTTGCTCAATATTATGAAAACAAGATGGAGAGGGCCATCTACTATATCAGCAAGACAATGGTCGATCACGAGCTAAATTACTCATTCATCAAAAAATCTTGCCTCGTAGTAGTGTTTGCATCCCAAAAATTTAGACATTATATGCTAGCATACAAGATAAAGATCATTGTAAAAATTGATCCCCTCAAGTATCTCCTATCCAAGGCAATGCTCACAAGTAGAATGGAAAAGTGGGTAATGATATTATCAGAGTATGACATCGAGTATGTAGAGAGGAAAGCCATCAAGGGACAAGTCATTGTGGATCAACTAGCAGAAGCACCTATGTATTCTGAGAATCCTCATCTCAGAATTCCTAGATGAGTCCATTTTTAACCTCAACGTAACTGACCATTGGAAACTATATTTTGATGGTTCATACACCCAACATGGATCAGGAGTTGGTGTCTTTTTCATCACTCCACAAGGGGAGTACATACCAAAGTCATACAAATTGGCATTTCCTTGCACCAACAACATAGCGAAATATGAGGCTTTGACTATAGGTCTCAGGATAGCAGTGCAATGGAATATCATAGCTCTCAAGGTGTATGGAGACTCTTAGTTGATCATAAATCAAGTCAACAATGAATACCAGACTAAGGATGACAAACTCACTCCATATAAGAAACTAGTGGAGGCTTTAAAGGAATCCTTCATTGACATAATATTTGAGCAGATTCCAAGAACCAACAACAGAGTAGCTGACGCCATGGCTACAATTGGGTCTCTATTAGACATCCCTCATAATGTACCAAAATATGAATTTCTGATCGAGCAGCTTCTCGTTCCCACATTCGAGGTACCGAAATCAAAATATGTGTGTGAAATCGTTGGTCCTGGCGATCCTTGGTATCATGACATCTATACATATCTTTGAATAGGAGTCTTACCCGCTAACCTACCATCGAGCCTAAAATGAACCTTTATCAAAAAGGCATCCAGATTTGTCATCCTAGGTGATACCTTATATCGTAGAAGCATAGAAGGTACCTTACTACGCTGTCTAAATGTTGAGGCATTAACCGCTCTAACCGAGGTTCATAACGGTATTTGTGGCTCACACTCGAGTGGAATGACCATCGCCAAGAAACTGCTGAGGCTGGGGTATTACTGGCCCACAATGGAAAGAGAAGCGCATGACCATGCTAAGAGGTGTATACAATGTCAGCAACATGGGGACCTCATCCATGCTTCAGCTCAAGAGCTCCATCCGACGTCACACCATGACCCTTCTCACAATGGGGACTCGATCTTATTGGAAAAATCACACCCACCTCATCCAATGGCCACAAGTTTATCCTCACTGCAACTAAGTACTTCACAAAGTGGGTGGAAGCCATACCCATGACCTATATTACTGGGAAGTAGATCTCAAAATTTATCTTGAACTATCTCATCTGTCATTACGATGTCCCACAAGCCATTATTTCAGATAATGGCACACCATTCAAGAACTAGGAGGTTCGCAACTTGTGCGAGAAATTCAAAATCCAACATCGCTTCTCCATCCCATACTATCCCCAAGGCAATGGCCAAGCAGAGGCTACGAACAAAACCATCCTCAAAATCCTCAAGAAAATAGTCAATGATGTAGGTCATGACTGGCATCTGCAGCTTAATCCTACCCTCTGGGCTTACCGAACCAGCATCCACACACCCACTGGTGCCACCCCCTTCTCCTTGGTCTACGGATCAGAAGTCGTACTCCCCATTGAGATCAAGCTCCCATCCCTCATAATATCATTGCAAAACCTCATCCTCGATGAGGACTATTAGGTATCAAGATTAAACGAGCTAGAGCTACTGGATGAGAGACGCATAGATGCTTTGAATCATTTGAATGTCTATCAAAATAGACTCAAACGAAGCTACAACAAGAAAATCAGAAGCAAAACTTTCCAATTCGGAGAATTGGTCTTAAAAGAAAATCAGAAGAATGTCCCGAATCCCAGTAGCAAAGGCAAGTTCAAACCCAATTGGTTAGGGCCTTTCATCATCACAACAAGCTATAAATCAAGGGAATATCAACTATCAACACCTGAAGGGAAACCTTTGCAGGAGCCCATGAATAGCTCCCATCTCAAAAAGTTTTATGCCTAATTCTTTCAAGGTATAGAACCCAAAAATCCAAAAAAAATAGAAAAAGTCCTAAAAAATGGTTACTTCAGCGAAAACCTGGCAAATAGGCATCTTGGTAACAAAAAAAAGAAGAAGCAAAAAATCCAAAAAAAATAAAAAAAAGATCAAAAAAATCGTCCTCTAGTGAAAACTAGTTTGGTGGCACTTTGGGCAAGTACCTTGGTGAAAACCTGGCAAGTAGGCACCTTGTGTAAATAAGTACTTTCCATCCACTAGGATCTTTATGGCTTGAACTGCATTCTCCATCCATATCACTTCCATCATCCATCGCATTCAGGTCTCCATCCATCACTCATCCACTCGCATCTGCACCATAGCTTGGTCCTGTGTTCCTATCATGATCCCTCCTAGTACTACTCAGCCCATTCTTAAGGTCAGTTTGTCCTGCCTTTATTGGAGTAGTCTATTGCACATGCTGGAGGCACATTATCATCAGATTGGATTTGTGTATTGTCTTAAAGTACTCAAAATCAGAAAATCCAAAAACATTAGAAAATTAGAAAATCCAAAAACATCAAAACATCAGAAAATCCGAAAACATTCAAAACACATCAAAATCCAAAAACAGGTCAAAAAGTCATTCAAAAAGCTAAAAACAAGGTCGTCTTGTTGAACTACGTCATCTCTGAGCTTGAATGTAGGCAAGGTTGATCTTTGATCATCCCCCAAGACATTTAGGTCAGTCTTATAGGAGTCTGTCATAATAAGCTAACATTTCATCATGTAGATCATCATCTGTAAATCAGTCAAGTCGTTAGTCGAACTACGTGGTCTCTTCGTGTATAACATAGGCAAGGCTCATCTGTTGACCAGTCCCTGAGGCCCCTAGGATAAGTCTTTAGGTTAGTCTCTTGGTCAAAATCTCAGAAAATCCCAAAACATTGGAAAAATCAAAAAATCAAAACATTTGTAAAACCTCAAAAAATACCAAAAACAACCTCAAAACATTTCAAAACATTAAAAAACATCCAAATATTTGAAAAAACCCCATCCACTTCATCTTGCTCGCACCCGCAATAACACCACTCATGATAAACTAATCCTCATCCTCAACCTTTGGTGAAACAATCAGAAACAAGTCTAGCAGGTTTAAAAGTAGAACTCAAAAGCGTCAAGTCTTAAGTCTAAGTCAGTGTGTAAGCAAATTGGTCACCTCTTCATATCGATAACTCATCATCTGAATTTGTCTCATATCAATCATCCCTTATAAATGAAATGACGTGCCACCATCCACTAACATGTCCTAGGATGAATCCTTCCTACAATGAGCATTATCTTTTGCCAGTAAGTTTCGCTTATCATCCTTAGAAAACACATCCTTTTCCCATTAGCGGTATTGAAGAGCATCAGTTTGTTTGTTTACTTGGTCTTTATCTTTTGACTTATCTTATTTTGCCCTCATTCCAAGGAAGTTTTGATGATATCCCAAAACAACGGATTTAGAGAAATAGGAATGGGGCAATGATCATTATCTTTTGTCTGTTGTGCTTGTTGGACGTTCTTGTAATATAACCTCGGCGAATACTTGCTTTGTTAGGCATATATGGAAGAGGTCTAGGGAAACTTGTTGACTATTACAGGGATAGGTTTACCTTTCCGTGTTTTGGCCCAAGATGTCTGAAGCTTTTGAAATACATCCTAGCAAGGTTTCCGTATGTCAGGTGTGAACAAGAATACTTCTATCTGATTGGTGAGTCAAAGTCCATCACACTAAGTACCACGCCATCCTGGTTTTCTATACCTTGATGCATCGTACCACGTGTGTTATCAAACATAAGAAAATTTGGCCCTTTGAAAATGCCAATTCCTCGACAAGCCATCATCATCATCATCATCATTTGCATTTGTGTCATCATGCGTCTTGTTGAAATGACTTCTCTTCTCACTAACCACGCTAACAAGGTACTATGATAGTTGATCATCATCACCATCATCACCATCAATCCTGCATCCATACATCATTAGCATATTACATAAGCACATCATATAGACATCATTAGCACATTGCATTATATATCATATAGGAAACATCACATTCTCATCATCATATAAAAAGGTGCATCCATATCATCACATTTCACCCATTACATTGCATCTCATGGCATTACATTGATCATTGCATAAGAATTCATTTACATTTCATAAATCATCACATAGCATTTACAGAATCATTTCATAATCATTTATTGCATAATCATAAAAAAATAGGCAGATAAGCATTTAATTCATTACACATCATCGCATATATAAGCATTTTCTACACATCATTGCATATACCATAAATCAAATCATTTCACATATCGCATTGGCATAAAATAAATCATCATATAGTTAACATCATTGCACATCATATCATAGGTCATAATTAAATGCATAAACATCATTCAAAATAAATGCATCCATAACATATAAAAGAAGAATCATACATGCATAAATAAAGGAGTACGCATAGGCATCACATCAAAAATCAGCTCATATATATATCATATCATCTGTATCACTGTCATAGTACCAAATAATGGTTGGATCACTGTATGTGTATGTCAATTGGTAAAAAATGCCCGTCGGGGCTATAAAAAATAAGCCCATAAGGCACCAAAAATGTGTATCATCTGAATCACGGTCGATCTCCATGAATGCTCCTCACCCCTGTCACCGTGACCCTCTGGTGGTCTCTAGATGGCTCGCTCTGAGTAGTCAAGGACCTAGTCTACTCTAGGTACGTGGTCATGGTAGGCTCGGCGGTAGTACTCTTTCTCTCGAATAGCCTCCCTATAGGATCAAATTGGCATTGTACCCTACGAGGATGAGGTGACTGTCATGCTCTCTATCTGCTGCCTATAGCCTAGCTCTATAGCTGCCTATAGTTCTGCGACCTGTCGCTGCTATACAGCGTGGTCTCTCTTCGCTTTGAGCTGCTCTCTCTCAGCTCAGGCCTGGTCCCACTTAGCCATCACTACCTGTACCTATGCCTGTAGCTACAAAATCAAGGCACCCCGTGCATCTGCTTGCCTTGATGGCTATGCCCGTGGCTGTACAGGAACCTAACCCTCACCCTCGGCTCGTGGTGGTGGGACTGGCGGATCCTGCTACTGGTTCTGCATAGGGACATCTCCATGATCTGGTGGAATTGGGGGCATCAATGGGGGATCCTGTCGGATCTCGATCCTCGGTCCTCGTCCTCTGCCCCTGCCTCTGACCCTGTGTGCCTTTGGATCCTCACTTGGAATAGTCAACTAGAGAGGAGGTCTGAACTAGTTTCTATAAGACTGTGTTGTGCCTGGATCTGGCAAACCCTGATCATAGGCCCACGGTCAAGCTACCAAATGAAAAAAACTGTCAACCGCCTCCGCAGTAGGAATACCAGGGCCCCATGATGTCTATGTCATGCTACGTGCAAAGACAACCACATAACCGTCATCTAGCCTATCCTGCAGCTCCCCAAACTAACATTGTACATGCCCAGGCAAGTATCTCTCTATCATAGTGTGCTCTCAGCCCTGCATGTATCGGTCCTGGCAATAGTAGAAGAGCTAGTCTACATCATCAGCCCATCTAGGCTAACCGAGGTATGGTCTCCATGTGAATACGAGCATCTCATCTATGACCCACCTCCAGTGGGGGATCCCGTACTCTCCAGTGTGTGTAAAGGACACACCCCCTCTGTATCGTGCCACCAGAGCATCCTCTGCCCCCATCAGAATCAGAACGGCTCGTGGACGTAGCACAGAAATGTGCTCCCACACCCAAACGTGTAGAAGTGTCACCCCAGCTCCCAGTGCTCTACCATCCACGTATGCATACTCATGGAGATCCCTGTAAAGTGAAGCCAGAAGGACAGGCCCCCACGCAAATCAAACCAGCCTGTCCCAAACCATCCTCTCCCAGTAGTATCCCCATCCATGACTGAAATATTGCCCTTATCTATCTTGGGCAACCAAACCTGAAATGATCGCTACAATCACCCAGTAGAAGGGAGGTGTTATGACTCTGTACCTCTCCAGCTCAATCTGTCCGTCGCAATAAATGATATCTTGTATGGCGAGGACTCGGGTGCAGCAATCACATCCATCCTCCATGTCATGAATCACCCGGCAGCCATGAATGGGCAACCATAGTATGCGCCAAACATCCTCCAATGTGATGGTCGCCTCACCAGTAGGAAGATGAAACAACAATGTCTCGTTGTGCCATCACTCTACCAGCATTGATAACATCCCAAGGTGTGTGCGCACGGGCGCTGCGTACACAATGTGCCATAGTCCTGCGACTCCTAGTCGGTCCTGATCCTTGTCGCTCAAGTCTCATAGGATGCTCGCCAAATCCCGTGACTGATGCTTGCACGAATAAATCTCCCTAGGTCCGTATTGCAGCAAGGAAAGTCAGCATGTTAATTTTTTTGAAAAAATCCTGACCTAATGCTCCAAACTTGCATCCAGCGGCACAGTTTGTGAAGACATCGCAATTTGAGTTTTCTCAAACTCCGACGCTGGACCTGGAATTTGGCCAAATAGAGCCGCCACGGCGCACTTTAGCTTCCAACATCATAGTTTTCGTGAAAAGGGCGCCGCCGCGGTGCACTTTTCCAAAACTAGCCCACCAAGTCTGAGCCGAGCTCGATCCCAGCGGCAGAGTTTTTGAACTCCAAATTGCACCTCTGCGGTGCTAAACAGCACTGCTGCGGTGCAAAATGACTAAAAGTGGTGCACTTCAAACATTGAGCGGCGCTATAATAGCGTTGTTGGAGGCGTGCTCTCCCTAAAAGCAGTAATAAATGCACTGAAATGAAAAAATGAAGCTTCAGTTAGGGTCACATACAGGGGCACCGATGCCAGGTGGCCACTAGTAGGTTCAGACTCGATCAAAAATATGCAGAGCAAGCTGTCATTACGCCATATCGTCAGGAGGTCAAAGCTCAAATCTTGAGGTTTGCTAGCGAAGGTGTGAAAATGACTTGAAAGTGACCCTCGAGCCCCTTTTAAGCCCAAAAATTAAGGTTTTTTGACCCTCTAGGGCTGTCCTGCTAGGGTTTTGGACCCCCAAACCTATTTCATCCATTTGAGGCTTATTTTTCATTGTTTTATTGCGTTTAGACATGTTTTTAGCCTCCTGGACCCCTTCCAGACCTATCGGACACCTTGTCACCTTTTTTCGCGAGATCACCGAAAAAATGGAAATTTTCGTCCGATCTCTCGAGGGGGCATTATAATGGCATGTTTTTCCTCGCCATGCAACAGTGGAGCAAGTTTTTAAATATTGAAATTTTTTGGCTTTGATCGAGACTGTTTATTCTTTGAACCAACGCAACGAGTGCATTGCTTCAAAGAGGGGCAAAATGTAAACATCGAAAATATACTGATTGACATCATGCATCTGATCCTGACTTACTAACATTGTTTCTTCCTAAATCATCCCTCGGTCTAACCGTTTAATCAAATTCCCTTATCTGATCAAATTCATCAATATTCGTCTCTTAATTAAATAAATCATTTTGTCTAATTAAGTCACTTTCTCTTGTTAATTAAATCAATCCACCTGATCTAATTATCCCTATTTAATTAAATAATCAATTTATTTGATTAAATCTCTAAAGTTTATCCATTAAATTAAATAAATTAAAACCTTATTTGATTTAATCTAACATCATCCTTTGATTAAATAAATCAAAATATTTATTTAATTAGCCTCTTATCATATTCCTCTCTTATTTGATTTAAATAAATCCATAAATCTAAGTCAAATAGGCCACATCATCTAATCTCCTAAATTAATTAAACCTTGATTAATTTAACCTCATCTCATGTCACATCCTCTAGATAATGCAAGTTGCACATGAAAATAGATTTAATTCATTTATTAAATCCTATTTTCCCTCACATGGCATCTTTTGGAATATTCCCCTAATTTGAATTCAAAATCCAAGTGGGAATAAGTCCTTCCAACAAGGCATTTAAGATCTCTTACATGTCCTTTTCCTTGAGCCAAGTGGCATTTATTGCATTTTCCCCTTCCCTCTTACATGTCATTTCAACAAATTTGAATTTCAAATATTTGCATTTATTGGCACAAACCCCAAATCTTGCACAACCATCATCCATTCATAGCTTGAAAAGTGGCACCATATCATTGGATGAAAGTTAGTCCCACATTTCTCAAACTTGGACTTTCATCCATCTTGAAATCCTATAAATGAAGAGCCCCTCTCCTCATTTTATCATCCACAATCCAAGCAAAGTTACCATGCTCAAATATCTCTTGAGCTTCACCATTATCATTGAGTCATAGTTAGGTTATTGCAGATTTGGCTTGGAGTTCATCATTCATCATCAAAAGTGGATCACATTTCTTCATCAAGTCTACATTCGAAGCTTTCAATCATAGGAATTGGGAAAGTGTCAAATTTCCACATCAAATTGGCACCAATTCCCCCATGGGATCAAGAGTTTGCTATTTAAATTAGGATTTCATCTTTGGTTTATCATTTTATTGTGTTTTTTCATATTTTCATTCCTAGTTTGAATTGTAAATGGATTCCATGGGGAATCCTTGTTTATGCTTGCAATATCTAACTTAGGGTGTTTTATCTCTTTGTTTTGCAGGTACAATAGATTTGGGGTTCACAAATTGTATGTGGGATTTTGATATGATAGGGTGTTGTATGGTGTGTAGGCTGGTGTGGGATATTTTGAAGGTGAGGTTGGTAGAGGTGTATATTTTCTTAACATATTTGGATTTATGATGTTTTGTTGGGGATTATAGTATAAACCTTCTTGTTGTTGTGTGATCACTTGTTGTTGGGCATACTGTTGTGCTAGCAAAGCTTGTTGTTGGGATTTTTTTTGTTGTTGTACCACTAGGTCTTGTTGTTGCACTACTTGTTGGTAGGAATCTTGTGCTCGTTGAAAAACTAGAGCATGACCTTGTTGTTGTTGCAAAGCTTTATCTTGAGCTTGTTGTGCTTGCAATGCTTGTTGATAAGCTTTTTGTTCTTGTTGCAAAGCTAGAGCATGTGCTTGCAATGTAGAATCATTTGGTTGTTGGGACATCTACAATGGGTTTTACATATTTATGGTTTGAGTAGGTTGTGGGTTGATGATGAGAAGTTGGGGGTTGCCTTGGTTTACCATTCCTTTAAAAATGGTGGGTTGAGATGGAGGAATGTAAGTTTGAGGTCCCATTTGTTTTTGCATGGCACGAGGGACCAATGGTTAAGATGATGATGGTTCCATTTGGTATTGCAATGGCAATGACACATTAGGACCTTGAAATTGATTGAAAGGGTTCCCCTGACCAATGTGTAGGGGGTTCCCTTGTTGTATTTGAGGTGGGACCAAGATATTACCTTGGTTTATGGGGTTTGTGACCAAGGTGTTGTTTTGATTTGGGTTGATGATGGATGGGATGGATGCTTTTTGTGTAATTGAAGGGTTTAATGCACCAATGGGATGGGTAGATGAAGATGTCCCTTGTTGCATTAAGGGTTGATTTTGCATAAGGGTGTTAATTTTCCCTTGTTGGTCTATTTGAGAAACTTGGTCCACACTACCTTGCATGATGTTGGGCACACTTGTGGTACTCGTGGGGATGGACAAAGATGGTTGCATTCAAAATGTTGAGGTGTTTGTGGTATCATGGAATATAAGAGGTCTGTGTGGATGTAAAGGGTGTTCTAAAATGGTGGTGGAAGTTTGAGGTGGGGCACAAAATGTAGGTGTCAAAGTGGTGGTTTGTGGAGGATTGGTGTTTAGAGTACCCACAAGTGTGTTTCTTTCCAAAGGAAGGGTTTGACCAAAGTCCTTAGCAAGACTAGTTGCAAGACTAGGAGTTTGTGTTTGAATTGGCCCTAATGATGGAGTTGATTGAATCATAGATGAAATCAATCCTTGTGTCAAGGTTTGTGTAGAAAAATATGGGGGAATTGAAGCCACTTTCTCTAAGGCTTGATGTTATTGTTTATACTTAAGGATTTCTTCTTTAGTAAGCCCAAATGGGTTGTTTGTGGCGTCTTCTACCTCATATGGTCCTAAGGGATTTTGGGGTTGTGAGGGGGTAGAATGACTTCTTGGATCAAATTCTTATGGATTGGTATTACTTGTGGTGGATGTAACTTTTTCTTGTTCCATGATTCTCTTGTGTTGTGATCTTGTTGTTACCATAAATTGCGGGTCACCTATGGGAGAGTTATGTTGAGATTTATAATGTTTAAACTCTCTAGTTGACTCAAATTTTGGTAAAAGGGCCACTCTAAGTCATTTTGGACCAATGGTGTGAATGGGAGATGAAAAGTGTGAATGATATGGGGGATGATCTTTCTAAAATCTTGTACAAAACTTTTAGACAAAGAGATTTGATGTTTTGATGAAAGGTGTTAATGAACTTGTAAATCTTTAAGGTAGACTTGTGACCTTTAAGATAAACTAGTCCACAAGATGTGATAACCAACTCAACTAAGTGTATGGAAAATGATCCATTTCACACACAACATAGCTAAGTTATGGGATTTGTTTGATGGTGTTTAAGTCAAAAGTGTTGGTGTGTCCAAAATTTTATAAAGTTTGGTAAAGTGAAAGGTGAAATATGATGAAGGGTGGATGAGATGTTTTGACCCAATAATGTTAACCTAGAGTGAACCTTTGTGTTGCTAGACCAAGGTAGTGAGAAAAATACTATACCTCTAAAGTGGTACAACCCTAAGAACCCAATGATTTAAATGATAAGATCATATTGGATATGCAAGTTTGGTTCGTTCCTTAAAGGGTGAGTATAGAAATTTCTTAGCAAGATGTATCGATTGTGGTAAGTCTTCAAGATGCACCTCTTGATAGAATTTGAACTATGATTCCTATTTTTGAAAAGGTGGAATGAGGATCTTCATTTAAGGACCTTGGCATTGCAAGAGATCTGAAGACAAGCACATGTGTGGGGTTCAATTGTGAGCTTATCTTGATTAATGAATTTATTTCTACCACATACAGTTGTCTTGCTTAAGTTTCAAACTAAAAAATGTCTATGTTAAAAACTTCCTTCATTTCACAAAGTCCATTATGTAAAAATAATGAAGTTAGGGCCATAGTTACCTACATTAATTTTGGAAAGTATGGATTTAGATATAAGCCCAAAATATTTAGAAGTCTCTAAGGATAGAATCCTTAGGAAAAGCATCAATATGAAGACTTTTCAAAGGGTATCCATGCTTGAACCAAAGGGTTTGAAATTTTGAGAAACTTGTTGATGTGTGTTTGAAAATGTTTTGGAACCAAGCAAAGTATTAAACTAACTCACAAGCAATTACAACCCTAACTCAAGTGATACATTTTTTTGATGGGCTTGCCTCATGCTCTTCATAGTAGAAGAGCCGATTTTACATGCAATCTAAGTAAGAGAGTAGAGGTATGTTAAGAATGAACTCTTAACCTCTACACTTTCAACCGAGATCAGACATGGCAAGTAGCTTCTTCGAATCTAAGTTCCAATGCACCACTTCAAAGAACTTGTTGGATGAACAAATTTGGCTACTAAAAACAAGGCTCATAATTAGTGTTTTTTGGGATAAACTGGTGTCTATACATGCGACAATTCACTCAATTACGAGGTCTCCCAACTCTTAGAAAGATCTAATATTTTTTTACGTATCACACAGATACTAGGGGAGACTTTTGTCAGTATTGAGCATTTGCACCAGCTGGTTAATGACTTTTGTCACACCAATTATTTATATAATAGACCAAAATGAAAGTAACACTTGGGTCATTCCCTCTCACAAGTTGGGAGGTAGACCCTCTAAAGGTAAAACATGGTGCGAAACTCAAGATGTACTTTGAGTATACACAAGCAATAAAAATAAAAGAAAAAGTATACTTGAGTGTTTCTCTTTACCCAATATCGCACGGAGCGCAAGGGGAGAGGATACACACTATAAGTACAATCAAGCAAAGAAAAAAATCATTCATTTTAACCTTGAAAAGCACAATGAGTTCATTTTTTACACACCAAATTGAAGTGTTTGATTGTTCAATTTTAGCCTTTCAAAGAAAATGTGAGGTTGTTTAGTTCAATTTTATGCAGCTTTGAAAGTTAATTCATTGCATTGTTGATTTTAAGCCCAATTGAAAGATTATTTAGCTTAAAGATAAAACGAAATAGTAAGTGAGATTATCCTTTCACTAAGTGTTGAGAAACACTTTTAGAAAATTAGATTAAAATATGTTATTCCAATTGTTGATGAACACTTTATTTTCCCAAGTGTTAATGATGGATGGTTATAACAACAACTTGAGATAACAACAAATTTCTCAAATCTTGATCAATTTTGAAATCGTAAAGTGTTTTGGAAAGCTAAAAATGAGATCTTCAAAACCTAGAAACCTTTCTTAAAAATTAATCATGTAGAATTTATTAGAGATAAAAGAAAATCATGCATTTAAGAGATCAAACCCAAAATTAAAAAAAATCGCAGAACTAAAATTGAGATATATTTTTCAATTCTTGATGATATTGAGTGTCATAAAAAGATACAGAAAGGTAAGACCAAGGTGTAAAAAATCTAAAAACAATTTTCCAAGCTTTAATTCTCCCATTTTTCTATGATTAAAAAATGTGACGGGTTTCAAGAAAAATTTAGGGTGTAACCTACAAAATTCCTGTAAGAGAGGGGGACCAATCACGTTCAAGGCCCTAGGTCACGAAGAGCCAAGAGAGGAAGTCTTCCCTAACTTACCTCAACTTAAAGGGATGTTTTGAAATGAGGGAATAAAATGATGAGGACTATAAGGTCCTTCAATCAACCTGCAGACCCAAAACTCAGAATAGGGCTAGGCGAGCCAATTTTCAGGTTCCACACTGTGCCTTAGGTAGCTCTCTGCCCAAGGATGAAAGTGTGGTTCTAGGATGATAGTGTGACATGCTAGCATTCATACGACCAGATGACCTAAAAGACAATGTGAACCACCAGAAAATAGGCCGACGACCTAGTTAATGGATTTTAGGAGAACAAAACAAAACTATGAAGTATGAGATATATAAATGAATGTGATAAAGCAAGTAGATTAAAGCTAGGGTGACAAGAATGATCTCACAAAAGTACTTGTTCACCAACTAGCTCCACCAAGAACATCCACCTACACACAATAAAGAGGAAATTTGTTAGGGGGCTGTATGGGGGTCTGCCTCAGTTAGACCCCCATTTTTGTGTTTCTACCTCCACACAGCCAAGATAGCGATAATGGAGAAAAATTATGATAAAAGAAGAATGAAAGTAAAGAACACAATAACACTACAAAACAATATTAGGCTACCCAACCAAATCATAAAGGAGAGGAGTGAAAAGCTTACCACCTCCTCCAAGAGCTGACTAGCTAACGGAGGACAAATTGAGAGGACTCAAGCCTCTGTTGCAATGGTGTTGTTCCACACTTGCTCTATGGAGTGCAAAGTGCTACTTGAGAGTGATGGATGCAAGAAAATGCTAGAGATATTGTGTAGAAAGATTGCTAGAGGATGCTTAGAAGATGAACTGAAGGAATGAAGAGTGAATTTGAAGGGAGAATGAGAAAAACAACCATATTCGGGTTGGTTAGTCGAAGAGGGGCGTTACAAATCAACCACAATGGGAAGTGTAATGCCTCTATAGGCTTCAAATGCAAGAATTCATTAGGGATGTAAGTACGTTGCATGGATGTCTATGCATCATGTAGGCATCCCCTACAGTTATTCTTCTGTCGACACACAAAACAATCACCAAGTGGAACGAAGGCAGCAGGCTAATGTGGATTTTTAGTTTTGAATTTGGTTTTCTAAGGCGAGGAAGTTTAAAAGGGGAATTTGCGTAAGGGGTGAAAATTTTCTCCTATACATTTTTCCTCCACTTTAGCGAGCATGAATATTGATGAGTGCTTCATTAAAGTAGATCAAAGAAGTAGTAGAGTTAGAAATGTATACCTGAACCATCAAGGAAGCATATTGCGATCTAGAAAACTCAAGAGCACAAGACAAGCAAAGGACTTCATAGCCTCACATAACTATGAAGATGAAGAATGAAAGTTTATTATAGGCCCACGGACCTACAAGAAGGTAACCTCAAAGATCTCTCACATGAAAGAAGCCCTGAAGAGAAAGCGCCTCACAAGCCCGTATACCTACAAGGAAGGTGTCCTCCAAGATCTCTCACATGAAGGATACCAAAAAAAGTGCCTTACAGACCCACATACCTACAAGGAAGTATTCTCTAAGACCTCTCACATGGAGGAAGCCAAAAAAGCACCCTACAGACCCGCAGACCTATAAGGAAGGTGTCCTTCAAGATATCTCACATGAAGGAAACCCAAAGAAAGCACCCTACAAACCCACAGACCTGTAGGGGAGCCACCCAAAAGATCTCTCAATTGGAGGAAGCTCAGAAGAAGCATCCTACAAGCCTGCAAACCTATAGGAAGGTAATCCCCAAGATCTCTCACATGGAGGAAACCCAAGGAAAGTGGACTTTGCAGAGTTAGAGAGCGGCTTCACAAGCGCACCCATAAAGTGACATGTTTACCCGTAGATAGAAAATTTTAGAAAGTGGCCATCCAAGAAAGTAAGCTGACAGTTGTGCAGACCATCAACAAGTTGGAAATATTTCAAAGGGGTCCCTTGAGAACCCAATGTAAAGAAGGGGTCCACTCAAGGGATGCACTGTTTGAAAGTACGAAAGAGATGTTTCTTTCTCGAATTGATTCATCATCAAGGAATCCTTTTGAAAGATGTTTACTTCATCAATGATTTCAAAAGGAAGAAGATGCCTCCATGTGAGGGGAAGGTCAAAGCTATTCCCACTTTGGAGGAAGGTTCTCAAGTTCTTTTTTTACGAACCCATGATGAAGGAAACACGTTCCATTAGGGTTTCAAGTTGAGAATGTGATCCTTGAAAGGAAGTTTATGAAGATTCTCGAGAAAATATTTGTTGGCAACGAATGCATTTTATGAAATTCAAAGCATTGTAGAAGTGGCATTGTCACAAATGAAAGGGACAACTCAAGCAAAGAAGAGAGAAAGATAAAGGAAAAGTAAAAAATAAAAGAACATAAACATAGGGTATAGGGGTAGCCTAATATTTTGAGGTTAGAACTGCTCATAAATATATATAAGTATACTAATAGTATATAAAATGAACTTTCATCAACCCCCTACTATATTAGACCATGTGAAGAATGCATGAGAAGAAAAAGTAAAATAAAAAATTGGGTCAACATGGAAGGGGAGCTTAAATGCCCCCAACGATTTGCATCATCCCCAATTTATCAAAAATAAATTTACAAACATGGAAGAATGATGATACAAATAGAAGAAGGTTTATGACACAAACCACACCTATATCCAAGCACTAACAGGGGTGACGAGGGTCATCCAGGCACACATAGCATGATCACATGGGAACACATCACATCACACACACATACATCTAATCTAAAGATAAAGAAGGGGCCTCCTTCTAACACTGATCAACCAAGAGGTCATCTAATTCCCACTCTAGATCATCGTAGGGGGAAGGAGGAAAAGCCTGTAGTGGTGGAATGTTAAGAGGAGGGGCATCCAACCCTCCTGCAACAAGGGCTAAGGAAGAGGGCTCCGCAAGGTCCCCTCCACCAAGCTCTTGTGGAGCTAAGGTCAACGATTTCACAAAGATGGTCGACAAGACCAAAACCTTGTCCAGAGAGTTAAACATGCACTTAATAGGAGTGCCATGTTTCACCTCAATAGAAAGAGAAGGTTGCGCTTGAGATTCACCACTAGGCTCGTTGAGTGATTCAAGAGTGTTGAAGAAATCAGGAGAAGCTGAGACTAGTTCCATCACTAGGACAAAATAAGTCAGTGTGGGACCACCTTTCAGAGAAGGTGGGCTCCTCTTGCATCCTCCATTTCTAGAAGGACCACTCTCTACCTTTTTTTTTTGTTGGAGGATGCGAACTCCCCACAGATGAGGCAAGAAGTGTAGAGGAAGAGGAGGAGAGAACTATAGTGGATACGACCGAAGTGTTAGTCATATCTATGGGTTTGAGGAAAGGTTGGACATTTAGAAGGGACATCAACATAGGTGGCTCCACCGAAGGAGCGATGAACACCTATACCTTTTTAGGGTCAGGCGAATTCATACCCACAGTGAAAGCCGAAAGTGATACAAAACTAGATTGAATGGAAGCAGAGGGGAGGAGAGAGGAGGATGCAGTAGGAGGCCTTGATACAGGGGTAGTCGTCTCCTCTTCCTTCTCTGTAAGGAGACCTACTCATCCATGAAAGCCTTTCGTTGATGCATATGCTCGCGCGCAAGGAAGTTTCTATGACTCTTTGAAATAGAGGCCAGAGGCTATGAAGGAACATAGGGCTCCTGCTCAGCTATGGGAGTGTCCACTACAACCATTTATGGTAGAGGAATGGACTCCTAGATGAGAGCAGGAGGAACAGGTTGAGAAGCAATGGGGGGAGTCAAATCAAGTGTCTCAGTAGTGGGCCTCTTCCCATTCACTACTTTGGGAGCAAGAGCGGTAGGAGGCCATGGAGGTTGAGACATAGAGGATTCCCTATGGGGACCTTTCTTCCTATTATACTAAACGGGCCTAGGCTCCGTGGGAAAAAAAATAATCTCGAATGCGGGATGCCTTGGATTTCTCCAAGCGGCACCATAGGATTCTCTCGCAAACATGGAATGGAATCTGATGGTGCCTCAGCAGGGTGAGAGGAAGCATCGGTCTAAACAACGAAAGAGGAATAAGGAGGATCCTAGGACTACTTCTCTTCTTCCCTTCTACATGCCTTAGCGACATCACTGTCAACTTTTAAGCAAGCCCTATGTGAAACAACATAAGGTGACAAAGGGTATCTCACTTTCAACCTTAGGTTCCCTTTCTTATAATTCTGATATGTTCGATGTAAGAGGTCTATCCTAGGTGGGAGAGGACCAATGGGCGTAGGCTAAGAGTAATCCAAGGAGTAGCTACCATGAGCAACTGGTGGTTTATAACCGGTGTCATGAATCAAATGCACAAAACCCTCATGGATAAATTTTAAACATTTATGCACGACCAAAGGCACCACATTCATAGCCACTAACTAAGGGATAAACAACTTCACTCTAAAGAGTTCAGACTCAAGGATAATGTCAAGAAGAAGCTTCAAGGATTTAGGTCCAACCAAAATTGATAGGTCAATACTACTCAAAGGGGGCACAAAAATTTCGTCATGTGTGCAGATGGTGCTCACAGGTGCATCGTACCCATATTTGTGTAAGAAGTTGATTAGCATGATCTCCTTAGTTATGATGTTAACTTGAGACATCGGATCAACGAGAACACCTACTAGGATGTTTTTGTTGATTCACATAGGGATATAGAGAGGAGATGGTTCCCTATTAAAACCCATCGACAAGTCCTGTGAAGTGAAGGTTATACCAGTATCATTGCTCACAGGTTGTGTAGAGGGGATATGTTGATGTAGGAAAGAGGCCATTATGCACACTAGATGATACTTTCACAAAGTCTCTAAAAGGTTAAAGGATAAGACAGTGACGTCCCAATCAAGCTTTTGTTATGCAACACCTTCATAACCTTCCAACTATGCCTACTAGGGGTTGTAGGTTGGGTTGTAAGGTGAAAGCCTCACAACACTCACACCTACAACACTCCTAGAATACGAGGAAAGGAACTTTCAGTATCACAGAACGTAACCAAAATGGTTCACATTGAGTTCACCAAAAATATAAGAGAGGGGGAAAAACCACGTTTAAGGCCCCAAGTCACGGAGAGCCAAGAGCGGAAGGCTACCCTAACTTAGCTTAAAGAAATTTTTTGAAATGAGGGATGATAATGATGAGGACTATAAAGTCCTTCAATCACCCTATAGATCTGAAACTCAGAATGGAGCTAGGTGAGCCAGTTTTCGGGTTCCACACTGTGCCTTAGGTAGCTTTCTTCCTGAGAATGAAAGTGTGGTTCTAGGATGACAACATAGTGTGTTGGCATCTCTTAGGTGCACTGGAGTCCGTACGACTAAAGGACCAAAAAGACAATGTGAACCACTAGAAAATAGGTTGATGACCTAGCTAATGGTTTTTAGGAGAACAAAACAAAACTATGGAGTACAAGATATATAAACAAATGTGATAAAGCAAGTATATTAAAGCTAGGGTGAGAAGAATGATCTCACAAAAGTACTCATTTTATAGCTAGCTCCACAAAGCATGTCCACCTACACACAAGAAAGAGGAAATTTGTTGGGGGACTGTATAGGGGTCTGCCTCAATCAGACCCTCATTTTGGTGTTTCCACCTCCACAGACAACCAAGATAGCGATAATAGAGAAAACGTATGATAAAGGAAGAATGAAAGTAAAGAAAAAAATAAAACTAAAAATAGTATTAGGCTACCCAACCGAATCATAGAGGAGGGGAGTGAAAAGCTTACCACCTCCTCCAAGAGTTCACTAGCGAATGGAGGAGAAAATGAGAGGACTCAATGGTGTAGGAGCACCTATTTGATCACATGCCTCCATGAGGCCATATTGAGTTATTTGTTCCATTTTTATGTTTTGATATTGTAATAAGGCCCAAGAGGCCACCTTTGTGGTGTTATAGGTCCTAGGATGTTGTTCATTTCTCATATATTGTAAAAATTGTCAAAAGTTTAAAATTAGGTAGATGAAGTGTCATTAAGGTGTTTTGTGAAAAAACTAATCAAAAGGTGGTTGAAAATGGTTAGTTTTGGTTGAAAGTGTATAAATAAACCCTCCAAAACTAGAATTGGGGGTTGGAGACATCATTTTTTAAGATTGATGAATGGAAACCTCAAATTTTGTGCAATTTTTGATTTTCACATGTTTCCAGACTGAAGTTGTGATTTGTACGGTTTGGTATGGACTCAAATAATGGAGTATCATATATGGATGGAAATATATTTGTTTCTAGTTTCCAATTATTTTTGTCTCATTGAATTATATTGAGTTTTGTGGAAGATATGATTAGTTTGGTGAGACTGCCTATTCTAACAATATTGTGCAGAATTTACAGTCTGAAAAATGTGATGGTACAGAATATAAATTCTATATTTTGTATCTAATTTTTTTTTTATTTTGTTTCCATGTGAATATAATTTCATTTGATTCAAGTATCATCAAATTTCATTAAGATTTGAATAAGTTATGAACATTTTTGTGAGGGCAGGTCTAAACCCTACCTAGGGTTTGCAGTTTTTGGAAAAATACAATAACTTTCATTTCCACCGTTGGATCTTCATAAGAATTGGAGGAAAAGTATATAACTATGTTTTATTAAATCTCACCAGAGTGATTGGCTTCATTATTTGTTTTGTAGAAGTTATTAATGAATGTTCATGGCAATAAATTATGGGCTGCCATAGTTATGTTCCAATGTGATATGCAATGCCTAATAGCATGTGTTATACAAAGATTGTTTTGGATTATTATTGAAGGTTTGTGTGATGTGTTGTTGAATCCTCCTAGCTTTGCATAAAATTGGTATCAGAGCCTAGAAAAGATGTGGCTGGTGAAGTTTGTTGGTTTTGTGTTGGTGTTTGTGGTTGTGTGTTGTGCAGGTTGAGGAAGGAACCTGATTGCGTAGGTGTGGCAAAGTGAAGTGGAAGCAAGGAGAGACTTGCTTGTGGAGATGGAAGAGATAAGCCATGGAAGAGATAAGCCAAAAGTTTCTAGGGGTTGTAGGTTTGGTTGTAAGGCAAAATCCTCACAACACTCACACCTACAACACTCCTAGAATATGAGGAAAGGAACTTTCAGTATCACAGAATGTAACCAAAATGGTTCACATTGGGTTCACCAAAAATGTAAGAGAGGGGGAAAAACCATGTTTAAGGCCCCAGGTCATAGAGAGCCAAGAGAGGAAGGCTACCCTAACTTACCTTAGCTTAAATAATTTTTTTGAAATGAGGGACGAGAATGATGAGGACTATAAGGTCCTTCAATCACCCTACAGACTAGAAACTCAGAATGGGGCTAGGTGAGCTAATTTTCGAGTTCCACACTGTGCCTTAGGTAGCTTTCTTCCTGAGAATGAAAGTGCGGTTCTAGGATGACAACACAGTGTGTTGGCATCTCTTAGGTGCACTTGAGTCCGTACGACTAGAGGACCAAAAAGAAAATGTGAACCACTGAAAAATAGGCTAATGACCTAGCTAATGGTTTTTAGGAGAACAAAACAAAACTATGGAGTACAAGATATATAAAAAAATGTGATAAAGAAAGAAGATTAAAGCTAGGGTGAGAAGAATGATCTCACAAAAGTACTCATTTTATAGCTAGCTCCATAAAGCATGTCCACCTATACACAAGAAAGAGGAAATTTGTTGGGGGACTGTATAGGGGTCTGCCTCAATCAGACCCTTGTTTTGGTGTTTCCACCTCCATGGACAGCCAAGATAGCAATAATAGAGAAAAATTATGATAAAGGAAGAATGAAAGTAAAGAAAAAAATAAAACTAAAAACAGTATTAGGCTACCCAACCAACTCATAGAGGAGAGGAGTGAAAAGCTTACCACCTCCTCTAAGAGTTCACTAGCTAATGGAGGAGAAAATGAGAGGACTCAAGCCTTTGGTGTAATGGTGTTATTCCACACTTTCTCTACAGAGTTGATGGAGTGTTGTTGCTGCTATGGAGTGCAAAGTGTTGCTTGACAGTGATGGATGCAAGAAAATGCTAGAGAGATTGTGTAGAAAGCTTGCTAGAGGATGCTTAGAAGATAAAATGAAGGAATGAAGAGTGAATTTGAAGGGAGAATGAGAAAATGGCCATATTCAGGTTGGTTGGTTGAAGAGGGGCATTAAAAATTGACCCCAATTGGAAATGTAATGCCTCTGCAGGCTTTAGACGTAGGAATCAATCAGGGACGTAAGCGTGCCGCGTGGATGTCTGTGAGCATGTGGGCATCCCTGACAATTATTCTTCTACTGATGCATAAAATAGTCACCAAGTGGAATGAAGGTAGTGGGCTGATGTGGATTTTCTCCTTCAAATTTGGTTTTGAGGAAGTGTAAAAGGGGAATTTGTGTAAGGGGTGCAAATTCACTCCTATACAATTCCTCCAAAAAACACTTAAAACATTGAAGTTTTCCCTCCTTCTAGCACCATTTCGTGGATGTAAATCTTAACTAAGCTAAACATGATTGTAATAAGCAATTTAAAACAATGTAATTAGCTAAATCAAGTTATATTCCTAATGAAATTCTTGCAAAATTAAACTAGGAAGCCATTAAAACTTGAAATAAAGGTCAAATTGCACAAAGAATCCTAATTAAACTCAACAAACCTCATCCCATTGGGGGATTTGTGCTACTTCAAGTGTGGAATTCAGCCCTTTCCCAATCCCATCTTGTTGAAATAATCTTGGATGATATGAGCTTTGTTCCAATAAGTTTTATTGAAGAAAGCTAATGAAATCAATGAGATGTGTGTGAAGCATGATGCAAAACTAGATTTAAAATGCTAAATGCTAAGACAATTGATAAAGAGGATGCAATCTATGTTAAATGTAAATAAAATTTAAATATGTAAGCCGTAGATTCCAAAATATGCTAAAATGAATGCAAGCTAAGTTACCATGGAAGCCATTAATGGATGCTTAAGCTAAATGGATGAAACTAATATAATATGCTAAATAAAAGTGCTTAATATGGATGCAAACTAAGTGTGAGTTTCAATAGTATGACTTTGCTATCAAACAATGGATCCATTTGTCTCCAAATAGTGATCTATTTATAGGAGAGAAAATGATAAATCAAGGGATCAAATTGAAAATATCAATCAATTTTCAACAATGAAAGGAGGATGAAACATGTATTAAGGATTCAATCCATGGTCAAGGTTAAAAGTTGACAAGGATCAACTAATTTAAGCAATGTTCCAAATTAGCTTTCAACAGACACACTTCCTAAGAATTAGGAAGATGTTAAGAGATATTTTGGAGGAATGAGTGCACAAAAGGGGATATTCCATAGGAATATTCTCTTTTGGAGGAATGTGGAAAGGAGGAATATTTCAAGAATATTCCCTTGCAAGTGGGAGGATGCGGATAATTAGAAATTTAGTTAATTAAAAATAAATTTGAACATGCAAGATGGAGAATAATAGGATATTCATTAAATTACTGATTTATTTAATGAAAAGGGGAATGCAAAATGATATTTAATTAAATAGTTAAATAGGGTTATTTAATTAAATAAGATGACATAGGGGTTAAATTAAATAATTTGATTTATTCAATTTATTAGGGTGAAATGTTAGTGTGAGAGGGGGTGAATTAACCCAATTAGGTCAATTAGATTAATAGATGAAAAATGAGGCATTTAATTAAATAATTAGGCTTATTTAATTAAACAAGTGAAAAGAGGATGGGTTTTAGGACGAAATGATGTTAATACATCAGATTCAAGTGTGTATATTATTCAGGACATTTTTAAGTGTCTACACCTTGGATACTCTACAAGAAGGAAAGAAGGAAAAGCACCTGATTTTATACGTGAGTTCAAAAATAAATTTTCAGAGACACAAATTGATTGAGGAGCATTAGGGTTTTATATTATTGAAGGACCAGTCTAGAACTGCATGCCTGACTTGTAGGTGAGAAGAAAAAGAAGAGAAAGTAAAAAAAATGACAGTTGAAGAGGAAGAAGCTCCAAAAAAGATTCTTAAGACTTTTAAGTATGTGTAGAAGAATCATTCTAAAGATTAGATCATTGGAGATAAGAGAAAAGGTGTGTTGACAAGGAGAAAATTTTCTATGAAAGAGGAACAGGTAAACTTTTGTTTACATTCAGAGGTGGAACCTAAAATAGTGATTGAGGCATGCAAAGATGAGAATTGGATCAAGGCTATTAAAGAAGAGTTGGAATAGATTGAGAAGAATCAAAATTGGGAACTAGTCCCAAGACCTACAAATAAAAATGTGATAGAAACTAAATAGGTTTTGAGGAACAAGTTAAATGCAAATGGAATTTTTTTTAGAAATAAGGCTAGACTTGTGTGTAAGGGCTACTCTTAAGTAGAAGTAATAGATTCTGAAGAGACTTTTGCTTCAGTGGCAAGGATGGAATCCATTATAATTTTTTTGGCTTGTGCAACACATAAAGACTTCAAGGTATATTAGATGGATGTGAAGTCTACATTCTTGAATGGTGAGTTAGAAGAAGAGATGTACATTGAAAAACTAGAAGGTTTTCTATTATCAAATGATATTGATATGGTCTTTGGGATGAAAAAAGAATTTCATGGACTCAAACAGGATCCCAAAGCTTGGTATGCAAGGTTAGATAAGTACTTGTTGTAGCAAGGATTCAGAAAAGGTATTGTAGATAGAAACCTTTACTTCAAGGCTGAGGGAGAAAAATATTGATTGTGGAACTTTATGTGGATGACATTATCTTTGGAGGAAATGAAGGCATATGCAATAGGTTTGAAGATGAGGTGTAGAAAGAGTTTGAGATGTCAATATGTGGGGAGATGAATTTCTTCCTTGGGCTACAAATTAGTCAATCCAAAAAAAGTATTTTTATTTCACAATCAAAGTATGTTAGAGAAATGTTGAAGAAGTTTGGAATGGAGGATTCTAAACTAGTGTGTACTCCTATGGTTACTGGTTGTAATTGAAAAAGAATGTTGAATCTCCTAAGGCTGATCAGAGCAAGTATAGATCAATGATTGGTGGATTACTATATCTAACTACTACTAGACCAGATATCATGCATGTAGTTTGTCTTGTGGGAATATTTCAAGAAGATCCCAGAGAATCACATGTTATAGAAATTAAAAGGATATTTAGATACTTGAAGGGAAAACTGGACTTGATTTGTGATATCCTATGGATACTAATTTTTCCTTGAGTGCATATATAGATGTAGATTGTGTAAGGAAGCTAAGGTAGCGGAATAACTTCCTACACTAATCTTGAGAGGAGAATAATGCAAAACTTTTATAGATCTTTAATAGTTACATAAACTTAAATAAAAGTAAACACAAATATCATGCATACCACAAAATAATGATTTATGTGGGGAAAACCCTTTTGGGAGAAAAATCCCACATTCCAAAATCCACTCAATATATTATTCAATAATAAAAAAGATTACAATATACTTGCAAAGTAAGCTTCTCACAGGAGTAACACCACTAAGAGATCTAGAGGCAAGACGACCACTATTAGACTCTCATAAAACATCACAATAAACATCCATACTACAATGCCCTCATAATATAAGGTTTCCTTCTAGGGCGAGTCAAGCTAATAAAATATCGGCCATCAGATATGAGACATAATGATGAATGATCCAAATTTATAATAATAAAATATAAATAAAAATTTCCTTTCGAGGGCGTTGCCCCCAAGCCCTCACCAGGGCATGCTACCCCTGGACCCCATCTAGGGGGATGCTCCCCCTAGACCCCTTGTGGGCAGGGGGATTCCCCCCATGCCCCCCTATTGTTGTCTGTTGAACAATACCTTATGTAATTGCAAGGTTGGGACACATTTTCTCAACAAATTGAATAGGTTGTACAGATGAAAGAAGAAGTACAAGTGGAGGTGCTTTCTTTCTTGGAAGAAGATTGGTTTCTTGGCTGAGTAAGAAGTAGGATTCAATGTTATTATCTACTACAAAGGCATAATATATTGTAGCAACATCATGTTATACATAGGTATTGTGGATGAAGCAAACATTGAAGGATATTAGAGTATCATATGATGAACATATTTCTATCGTGTGTGATAATACAAGTGCTATCAATATTTAAGGGTAAAAGCATAAATCTGTGTCACACTTTCAGCCAAATAAATAGTTCCAAGTGAAATATTTTCAGCCGAAAATGTTTCAGCTGAATAGGTTTCAACCGAAACCATGTGGCCTATACGTGGCACACAAGGTTTCGATCGAATAAGTTTCACCCAAATCCCAAAAAATAAAAAAATTTCTTTTCCTGCTTTGAAATTGGCTTTGAAATTGAATTTTTTAATGTACGAGGTTTCTATAGAAGGGGTTTCAGGCAAAACCCTTTCTACCAAAACTATTTATGTGGCATCCTAATTGACAGCCAACTCAATTTTTTTTAGATTTTTTTGAAACTTTCAACTTCAACTAAGTATTTCTCTAGTCAAAATGATTTTTTTTCAAAAAACAAAAAAAACCCTTATGTAGAGCTCAGAGTGTTGAATCCAAATATATATATTTTTTAATATTTTGATTAGTTTTAATATATTTTATTTTGAAAATAATGCAAGTAGGTTGTTAAAGTTAAAAAAGAGACTGATTAGAAATTTAAAAAATAGTAAAATATATTATTTATTTTTTTAAATATATGGGGCACAAGAGGAGAGAGTTTTCTTCAAAAGGGTATAATTTGTTTTTTGAAAATGATTAAAAAAATAGACAATAGTTGACGTCCCATGAAAACTGTCAAATTCTGATAAGTTTGACTTTAAAATGTTATTACGAGAAAAATATATATCAAAATTTGATTTTTTTTTCCATGCACAAGATATTGAAGTTAACTATTTGGAGAAAAAAAATTAGGGAGAAATGAAGTTTTTTTCAATTTATTTCTTGATGGCCCATGAAGTCACTTTTTTTAAAAAATTTCCAGCATTCCAAAATCTATTCTTAAATTGATAAAAAAAGTAATGAAAACATTCTTTTAAAAAATATAAAAAATTACAAGAATAAACGTCATCAAAAGTTCTACATTTCATTAGTTTACATCATTTTAAAAATCAAAACATAAAGACCACTTTTATGTGGTCAAAGTTTAGAATTTTTTTTGTTGTTAGACGATTCCTTTATAAAGTGTGACACAGGTTTGTGCTTTTACCCTTAAAAGAATCTAGTAATAAATTCAAGAACAAAACATCTCTATTCAGTATCAATTTATAAGAGAGAAGGTTGCAAAGAATGAGGTGAGGCTAGAGTATGTGCCTACAAAGGATCAAGTTCCAAATATTTTTACAAAGGCTCTTCCTCAAGATAATTTTGAGTATCTCCGGTAGAAGTTAGGGGTTATTGCCCCTCCTTATTTCAACTAGATGCATAAGTGGTGAATCTATCCAAAAAAATACTTCAATATATATTCTTGGTCCTAGATTGATGTTGAAAGCTACCTCTCAAGGGGATTAGGTAGTAGTGTTTTGATTGTTGCAGTCGGGTGGGGCATATCTTGTTCCCCTAAGTGGGAGAAAAATGAAATATAAGAGTAGTGGAGAGAGAGAAGTTTCTTGCTAGTATTGCAAGTGGTGTCAAAGTGATGCATGTAGATGTCAAAGGGGGAGAGCAAAAAAGAAACATTTTATGCAAGTATTATCAAAAGAGAAAGATGTTGCCCTTTTCCATTGATGTCAAAGGGGGATAGAGAGTGAAGTCTAAAAAATACAAGGAAATAATTGATGTCAAATGGGAGAGTAATGTTTGAAAAACTCCTCAGATAGGGAAAGAGAATGTGATAATTGCAGAGGTAAAGGAAGAGTAAAGTATAAGAGTTTCCCCAGTAAGGGGGATGTTGCTTAATGCATAGTTGTTTTTTTTGCTGATGGTTTTTCAGAGCTGTTGTTTCCATCAATGACCAAGGGAGGGATTGTTGCAAGTATGTTTCTAGTGTTTTCATTGATGTCAATAGTATGAAGATGGTTGGAGATTGCTAGTGTTGGAGTCGTTGGTGGTGCTGTCATTAGTGTTGTAAGAACTGGTGCTAGCATGGAGTGTTTTGGTTTCATAAGAATGTGTTATGGTGCTGTCATTAGTTGGGTATTGATGTATTATATGGTTATGATGGATAAATGTTGTAGTTGCAATAAGTTCACTTGGTTTCCAAGTGTTTTTGAGAAAATTTGAATAAAAGAGTGTGTAGTGTGACAGAGGTGTGTCCAGTGTTGTGCTCCACATTTCTTCATGGTTGAAGATATTCTTGTGCAGTTTATATGTGATGATCAAAGATGTTAAGAGGTGTTATATCTAGAGTTCTATGTTATGGATCATTCTATTGTGGAACTTTTGTTTGAAAGTTTGCCTATCTATGTAGAAGGTTGTCTGGGAGAAATGAGATTGCTCCACATTTCTTCGTAGTGAGGTTTCTTGTCTTGCAAATTTGGGAACATGCTTATATTGTTTGTATTTATCCTTGGAGTTTTAGGTGTTGAGTTTCTCCACAAATTTAGTTCTTGTGTTGGAGTTCAGTGGTAGTGCATCTTGATGCGTAGGATGAAAGTATTCTTTGTTTTAGATGGTTGCAGCAATGGTGTTGAATATTCTAATGATGTTGGAATATTCTGAGATGATGTGTGGATGTTGTGAAGCATTGTGTGGTCCAAATGTTATTTTTGGACCTGGAGAGGTGTGTATGTGGTCACTTGTAGTGTTAGTTTAGGTTTGGCTGACCTGGCATGCTGGCGCTATTTGCGGAGGTACCTCATTGGTTGTGGATGTGCTGAGTAGCATGGTGATGTAGATTTGGGTCCTAGTTAACCCATGGCATGGTTTTCCTTCACTTATTTCCACTCTGGAAGTGTTTGGTTTTGACCTATCTTAGTGATGCACATTTGAGGTGCATATGTTTCATTGAGGTCGACTTAATTAATATTGTTTAGGTTGAGGATGGTATAAATGCAAGGTGAGTTTTTGTGGATATATGTGGCAAATGTGAGATGTGAATTTAATCAAGTGTGGCGATCTGAGTACAAGCCTTAATTCCTAGGACTTTAGATGTAGTGAGTCTAAGGTATCTACATTTTTAGTGTGCTTGAAGTTGCTAGAGGTAGTGAGCCAAAGGTTGCAAATGGTGCAAAGTTGCAGTGGTGGATTTTCCTGTTGCTTTGAGATAGTGAATCTCTACGTAACAATTTCTTCTATTCTTCTTTCTTCTTGGCAATGAGCCACCCGACAATGAGCCTTTCTTTTTTTTGGTTAGTGAGCCTCATTATATTTAGTGTTGTTATTCATATATATATATGTGTGTGTTGATCCTCATTTTTGTTTTCCCTACTTAAGGTTTTCAACATAAATCTAGTGTTCTCTTATGTATGGTTGTGTTTGCATTATTGTTTCACAAGTTTACATTTTTCTAATGCTTAATGAGGGTTAAAAGTTAGATAAGGGTTCAAAATTAATGAGGGATTGAATGTTTTAGTATACAATTGATTCACCTCCCCTCTCAGTTATCCTATGTATCTAACATAGGATTCATTCAATGTATGTGTTGTGCATGTTTTGCACACATGCCCTGTCGTAGGCAGGGACCCCCTTTTTTTTCGCTCCCGACAGGCTGCTTTGCTCCTATCTTGTTTTGCGTGCTCCATTTTCCAAGCCCAAATTGGTCATGTGCCTTCAAACGATCATATTCCCCTTACCAAATTCACCTACTTTACGGTATCCCACGGAGAAATGAAGTCCTCGTCCCTTTTCTGCCCATTGTCTTGTTTCTGCCTTGGTCCTGGCGCGATTTTTTTTTCTACATTTTTTTACTTTGGATTTGGGATGCCTAAAGTGAATTGTCAAGTTTTTCAACGTTCCATAAAGTTTCAGTGGTTTCAGAACTTTCCCTCTGGAATTCCCTTCCTCTTTGGCTGTTTGGAAACATCGTGGATCCCTGCTAGTCTAGTTTCCACATTTTTGACTTTGGGGCCAACTTTTTGGTGGATTTGGGATGTTTTTGTGGTGCCTAAGTGAACTGTCAAAGTTTCGTCAATATTCTGTAAAGTTTCGGTGGTTTTAGAACTTTCCCTCCAAAATTCCCTTCCTCTTTGGCTGTTTGGAAACATCCGTGGACCCCTGTCGGTCCCATTTCCACATTTTTGACTTTGGGGCCAACTTTTTGGTGGATTTGGGATGTGTTTGGGGTGCCTAAGTGAACTGCCAAAGTTTCGTCAATGTTGCGTTAAGTTTCGGTGGTTTTGGAACTTTCCATTCAGAATTCCCTTCCTCTTTGGCTATTTGGAAACATCCATGGACCCTTGTCAGTCCCGTTTCCACATTTTTGACTTTGGTGCCAACTTTTTGGTGCATTTGGGATGTGTTTGGGGTGCCTAAGTGAACTGCCAAAGTTTCATCAATGTTCTGTTAAGTTTCGGTGGTTTCAGAACTTTCCCTCTGGAATTCCCTTCCTTTTTGGCTGTTTGGAAACATCTGTGGACCCCTACCGGTCCGGTTTCCATATTTTTGACTTTGGGGCCAACTTTTTGGTGGATTTGGGATTGTGTTTGGGGTGCCTAAGTGAACTGCCAAAGTTTTGTCAATGTTCTGTAAAGTTTCGGTGGTTTCAGAACTTTCCCTCCAAAATTCCCTTCCTCTTTGGCTGTTTGAAAACATCTGTGGACCCTTGCCGGTCTGGTTTCCACATTTTTGACTTTGGGGCCAACTTTTTGGTGGATTTGGGATGTGTTTGGGGTGCCTAAGTGAACTTCCAAAGTTCCATCAATGTTCCATAAAGTTTCGGTGGTTTTAGAACTTTCCCTCCAAAATTTCCTTCCTCTTTGGCTGTTTTGGAAATATCCGTGGACCCCTGTCGGTCCGGTTTCCACATTTTTGACTTTGGGGCTAACTTTTTGGTGGATTTGGGATGTGTTTGGGGTGCGTAAGTGAACTACCAAGGTTTCGTGAAGGTTTGATTAAGTTTTGGGGGTTCTAGAACTCTGTCTCTCTTTGGCCATTTTGAACATTCGTAGAGCCCCGGCAGCCCGGCCCCTCCATGGCTGTTTCTAGGACTCCGTCCCTCCGTGGCCATTTTGAACATCCATGTAGCCTTGGCGACCCGACCTCTGGAACCCGGCCCTTCTGTGGCTGTTTCCGGGACCCGGCCCCTCCGCGGCCGTTTTGAGCTTCTAATTTTTTTCAAATGAGTCTAATGTTAAGGAAGTTTTTCTGGGAACTCTTCCTTCCCCTTTTCCCATGTGCTATAATTGAAAAATCTTGGTTTTGCTATGTTTTGTGAGGTCCAGGAACTTCCCTTCCGGTTTGTTGTCCCCCGTTCGCTGCCTGCCCCCTTAGGCCCGCATTAATGTTTTTGATCCAAATGAGCTCCAAATATGAATATTATGATCTTTTGATGATGCATGGATGAATCTAACAAGGATTTTGCAAGATTTGACTAACATTTTCCTTGATTTTTGTATGAAAGCACTTACGACACTTCATGTATGCAGGATTCAAGAAGCCTATTGCAGGTCTGTCGAGGAGACCCATTGAGAAAGCTAAATAATGAGAAGCGCATCGCTCCTATCACCATTCATTTCATGTTCGCCTCTCCCCCTATCACCCACCAACAGGGTCAGCATTAGAAGAAGCCCTGTGCCAAGGAAGTCAATGACAAAAATGCAAGGGGGTGGCCTTGAAGAAAGCATAAGGGAGTTGTCCACCCGAATCAAGGGCAACCAATCCATTGATGCCAATCATCGATGGGCTTGTTTGACCCAAGGAAGAACACTGCAAACACATCAAGTAAGAAGGAAGCTTTCAGGTAGTTTCTGCTACAGTAAAAGGGCAATCAACTAAATGACAAAACTGCTACAGTGACTAGCACTAGATGACAAAACAAAGAAAAGACAAGGAATGTATTTTTAAATTGATAGATAATGGGGGGTAGGTGAAACCCTAATGTAATCAAATTTGAGCCACTCATTGTGAATTAATCCTAGCCATTCATTTGGGATTTGGAAAACTATAAATAGGGGCTTGCCCATCATTTGTAAGGGTTGGAGAGCTAGTGTAAATTTTTTTTACATCAATAGAAGACAACATTGCATGATTTTATGGATGTTCTCTTTGATTTTTCTCATTTTGCATGCATGGTTCTACCTGCCATGTTAGTTTTAGTGTTAGTTTCTTGAATGGAAGTGATAATGGAAATTGTTGTTATGGTATTTGATGAACTTTCAACCCATACTTTTAGCACTTGTTGATGACAAACTATTGTGTAAAGTTAGCCTGGGCTTCTTTATTCCATTGCTGCAACTTAGTTCGATTGCATGTTCATGATGTGTATGTGCAATTTGATAATTAGCAGACCTTAGGAGATTGCACTGGCTTTGTGTAGCTGTAGGTTCTCTTGGTAAAAAAAACTTAGTTTTAGGGAGTTTGTCTACTGTAACAACCACCATTGTTACTTTTCATTTGTAGCTTAGGATTATAACAACTTTCGTAACCCTTCTCCTTTTGCTATTTCTTTTAGTCCTTGGTTAGAGTAGGATCCAAAGCATCACCATGAAGCTAAATCAGATGAACTTGATGAGTTTCAGTTTGTTGTTTTGAGTGGACAGCCACTGTTCATTCACTTCCAGCACTTTGAAACTGCATTTGCAAACCCAACTTCCCATGCTTTTTAACTCATTCATAAGTCTGCCTTGTGATTCCAACAAATCACATAAATCAATTGAGATATTCCAAGCACTGTCAAGACCTGACATTAGAGACCTTGGGATAGTGTTATGCAATCTGATTGTGGAAGATTGTCTTTCAAGAGAGGTAGTGTACCTACACACTACCTGTGTTGAAAAGTGCATAAAAAACACATCAACAATATGTAAGTGAGGAAGTGAGAGTGTGAATAATATATTCAATCAATGTAATGGGAGTTGCATCCCAATCATTGTGCATCATTATCAAAAGATCATATGTTGTATAGGAGAGTGTTTAAAGGTAGACCAAATTAAGTGTAAGTTGTGTAATCAGTCTTGAAGATCCACAAATTATATCTTTATAATCCAATAGGACTCTGTTCTTTCCTATTGAGTTGGTGCTCAAATCTGTATGTTGGGGATTGGTGTCTCCAGTAGATTGGTGCCTACAAATAGAATTGGGGATTGGTGTCTCCTGTAGTTTGGTGCCTACTTTATGATTGTAAGTTATTCATTATTTTGTGAGGCTATATTTGGATAGTAGCTCCAAGAAGCTCTTCTCACTATGGTTTTTCCATTCTAGGTTTCCACATATATATGGTGTTCTTTATGTGAAGGTGTGAATTTGTATTGCTTAATGGTTAAAGAAATTAATAGTTGTTGATTTGATGTTTTAAGGTTCATGTTTGGAGAAGTTGTTAGTGGTAATTAATGTTGAATTAAAGAGTTTTGGCATATATTGATTCACCCCCCTTTCAATATATTGTGTTCTCTTCAATAGATGTGGTTTATATAGAGGATGTAATAAAATACATACACAAACCCATCACCAAGATAGATCACACAAAATTCAAAGATCTCAAGAAAACCCTACTCACCCTAGACCAAACTACCTATCAACTACATTATCAAGAGGTAGGAAGGAAGTATCTTGATGTATAGAAGGATTACCCAAAATTTCGTGATGAGCATGATTGGGTAGGGTTAGTCCTAAGAAAAATGCACATTGAATTCATATACCTTGACAAACCCTACCATATCACAAAAGAGGAAATTCATGTGATAACTAGGCTAAGAATGATTGGAGAAATCTCAGCTAAGACAATAGTAAAGAATGAAAAAGGGATCAAGCTTACCGGGGAAACACCAGGTGGGTGAAGCTTGAGTGTTTAAGTGATTAAAAACCCTATGGTACGGTATGTCATAATGGGGATTGCATACAAGATTTACTACATCAACATAAAAGACTATACTACAATAGCAACCATTCACACCACATACTAGATGGTAATAGAAGGGAATCATTTTAACCTATGTGAAGTGATGAGGGAGCATCTAATGGAGAACCTATAGAAAATCACAACCTCTTGGTACAATTTTTGGTATGGCATATTGCTCATTTTTCTAGTCTTCTACTTTTTTAACGAGCTCCTAACTTTCAAAGGCAAGGTGTGGCAAGTAAACCTCCTAGTAGAGGAAAAAATAAAGATGCACACTTAGTTAATTCTAGAAAAATAGACATATACCGCCACATACTGGGGTTTCTTCAAAAGCTTCCAGCAGTAGCTACAAGCTAGAGAACAAATTTCATACAAATTAGTTAAATATGTAAATACCATTAATTTTTTGGTAGACAAGAACTGCACTTATATGGAGGTAGTGGAGCCATGAATAGCATGGATTCCCAAGCTCCCCTATGAAATACCATAGGGATAAGTGGATTCTTATGTTGTAAACATCCTCAATAAGTCAAAATACCAAAATGCAGAAAGATTTGAGAAATATAAAGAGGTTATGGAATAAATCTATAAGAAGAATGCAAAGGAGAAGTTGGAGAAGAAAAAATAATAATTGTACAAATAATGGGGTATACCAAAAAAGAGCCAACAAATCCATCCCCTTCTACACCAATTCTAGAAGCTCGCACACCAACTGCAAGAAGATCTGGAAGGATACATAGAGTGGCTAGCTCACACTTTGAGGGACCCACCTCTTGATCACAAATAATAACTACATCGAAGGTGCAAGAAGTATCAAAAAACTGAATGCATATGATTATGGAGATGAAAACTCACAAAGAAAAGGCCAAAAAATCAATAAAGAGGAAGATAATTCAACATTCTAGAGAAGAGGAGAAATAAGATGTGGTGGAAGAGGTACAAAAACCTCCACAAATGGAGCACACAGTAGAGATACAACAACTAGAGGCACCAAAGCAACCACAACCACCAATTGATGTCATGGTGACTAAAAATCCCATCATCCATCATGGTATGCTTCAACAAGTCCTCACCATGTATGAAGATGTAGAAATAGATAATAAAGATAGAATAATATAAAGCTTATTATAGTATATAAGGAAATTTAATGAAAGCTTGGAGGAGATGATTAAGGATTTTTTAAAACCAATAATTTCCACACTCCTAGAGAAAAGGGATATATCCCTAAAATAAGAGTAGGGGATAAGAGAGAAAGAAATCAAGGAGGTAGGGTCTGACCTTACCATAAAACAAAAAGAGCAGTTGGAACAAGCTCAAGCTAAATATCTATGAACTAAACAAAGATTAGACACCCTAATGGAAGTGGAACAAATTGAAACCACCAAGATGTAGAAAGAAACCAAAAAGATCATAAAGAATCTTCTTGATTCCATCTTGGAAGAGGAAAATGTAAAGAATCAAGCAACAACTCCTCCCACAAGTAGTCAACCAAGTGGTGGGGATGATGGGGGATAAGAGGAAAACACCAGAGAGGCATCCACATCTACCTCCTCTATACAATCCATCAAAGATTTCCTAGTGCAACATAAAAAACTACAACCAATGCCTACACCACAACTACTCTAGTTTCCAGTAGTGGGTTCACAAGTAAATTTTTTAAACATCTCCCCAATCCAAAAAAATTAGGTAGGGGATATATTCCATGCTAGTGTAAGGGAAGAAATACTCCAAAATCATGTGGATAATATGGAACAATTACAAGAAGTGGTGCAAACATTGTAGAATACTATACCCCACATACAAAGGGACACCTCCCTTCCCCCACCACAATAGCTCAAATAGTTGGTGGATGACCTACAGTCAAATTTGCAATCACAGAAGGCCAAGATAAGGTAGGAAGACCAATAGTAAATTATAAAGAAAAAATTAGATGAGGCTACAAATAAATGTTCATCAGTGCATTACCATCTTGAGGTACAAATAAAAAATATTGAAGGAATCATAGCAGAGGCCAATGTATTATATCAATTTTTTCTTCAATGTCATAACCTCACTAAGAACTTAAAAAATGAGATCACATAGCTCAAGGCTCAGATAGTATAGATCGCCTCCTCATATGATCCACTCAAAGACATGGATGGTGAAATAAGAGCACAAACATAGAATTTGCACACATAGCTGCAATAGGTCTAAGAACAAAGGGAACAAATAAAGATGCAAATCAAGTAGCTAAGGGAAATAATCAACATCAAATTGGCATATTTAATTGAATTTTTAGGGGAATCCAAGAATGCAGCCCAGTAGATCCAGATACCTAGTAATCTTACAGAGGTAGAAGCCACAAACATAAACACTTAGGGGCACATTAAAGTACTCCAACAAGAAAAAAAATAATGTGATATTGTATTGGTGCAACTAAAGTTGATATACAAACACATTCTCTTAGGGAACTGAATAGCATGTCTTGAGGACAAGACATAATTTTGAAAGGGGGATGATGTTATAATGATACAAGTGAGGGAATAAAAGCTACTGCAACCTACCACATAGGACTTTCAAAACCTAAGACTGATAAGGAATATGAAGTAAGAGGTACCCTACAAGGTTCACATCTCTCTAAGACATAATGCATTAATATGTGTATGTAATAGATATCAAATTTATATATCATCATAGAGAGATAGAGAATGGTAGACTATAATACAAAGCAAATACTAAGATATGCTATTGTAACTATTATATGAGGATATAAATATATGAAGTTATAAGGATTAATTCAATATATGTGTTATGGGTGAATGTTGTCTTTATTTAAGTTATATATGAAATGTTGATAGATATATTCCTACTGCACTTATTCCTTTCTCTCACTATATCCTCTGGGGTATAAAAAGACTACATAAGGGATACTAGGTACAAATCTCTAAACTATAATTCTGCATTTCCTCTTGACAACATGTATAATTGAATAAGGAAGTAAGGGAAGAATCCTTGATATCACTAAGGGATCCACATTCTTCATATACTCCTCCTTTGGAGAGTTCACCTAAAGACTTTGGAACTCAAATGGGAAGCCTTCAAATTCCATCACATTTCTCTCCAAAAGGTGACTTTTAGATACATTAGAACATTCAAAGGCCATGCAAAAGAAGGGGTGCAAATTCCTCTAGAAAGTATTCAAGAGGAGAAAATATAAGCTCTAGAGGACTTTGCTTTAAGGAATCCTACATCTCCTCTGGAGAAAATAGAATTGGAAATATATGATAATATAACATATACATCTAATTATTCACTTCATAGGCATAAAATTAAAGTAAAATCCCACATGAAATCTCATAAAGTTGAACATGAAGAAGAATATAGGGAAGAGGCTTAACAATTACACCACACAATTGAGCTATCTAGAGTTGAACTATTGGTTTCACAACAACAACACAATTTCATCTCTTGAGGAACAAACAAATAAACCAACAAAAACATTAACTCAAACAAAGACACAAGCTCTTAAGTTTGAGTCTCTATGAAGTTATCTCTATCACCTAAATGAGAAGGTAGAAATCCTCACTAATGATTTGGTAGGAGAAATATGAAGATTCCTTGAGAAGAATCAAGAAATTCAAACCAAATTAAATTTAACCACCAATACAATTGTAGAATTGGAGGAAGAATTGCAAGAACTTCAAATTCACCCTAGAAAAATCAACAAAACTCAAATTTTCTTGATATGGTTCATAGTCTAAATCCTAAAGTACTTTAGACTTAGGTAGCTCACTATTGTTTCCTACATGTAGATTTTGATTTTTTTAGATTATAGTCATTCTACATGTAAAGAATGGCCACCTTAAAAATATAAAATGGAGGTTTGTAGAACTAGTGAGCCACTTTTGGCTTGTAGAAAATTGGATTGAATGTATAGTATGTTTTTAACTGAGTGATGTTATAGGTAAAATGGCTAATAATCTCTCATGATCTCCAATTTTAGGAGGCTTTAAAGATTAGGGCCCTCTGGAGTAGAAAAAAAATTATTTAATTTTTTCATGCACAATTTATTGATAGGAGATTATGCTTGCTTCTTCATTAACATTTTTGTAAGGGAGGTACAAATAAGATCCTATGTATCCACATTGAAAAATTAGATAGCTTGAAAAGAAAGGAAAATGGAGCATATTAATGCATAGAAGAATGTGGGCATGCTCATGTGACATCAAAACTCTAAACCCCATGTGTTTAGAGATCAGCATGAAAGAGAAATATATTAAAATTTTAAAATTTTCATATGAAGCCCTACATAAAATGAAAGGAGATTTAGACAATATTTTAAATAAAGAACACCATCCAAATTTACATGCCCGTTCAGTACAAAAAATACAAAATGAATGAGCATTATAAAGCCTTGAAATCCAAGGCCTATTGCCCAAAAACTCCTAAGAAATTTCCCAAAACTAGAGGGTGTCCCATTCTCATGCCCCTCTCCATTATTTTCACTCAAAAAGGTAATGCCCCTCTCCCAGATTGGCTTTGTCAATAATATATTTTAATTTAACTATGGGAGTTTTTGAAAACTCCGTTCATTTATCTCAATTACAAATATTGTTAAATGCTAACGCTTATAAATAAACTCACTCTCTTTTTTCTCCCAATTACAAAATATGTTTTAAATAAAATAAATTGGTTAAAATTTTACTCTACCAAAATGAATTTTCAAAATAAAATAATGCTTTGAATTTTTTTTGGAAAATTGTTATTATTTTATTTAATATAACTATTCTATAAAAAATGCTATGACAAATGTGACTTGGACCAAACATCTTAAAGCCCAATGTCACTAATGCAAAAAAGGAGACCTTTTGATGACTTAGGAAATTAAAAAAATATGCCTAAAATGTATTTATCTCACAACTAAATTTATGCAAGTATGTGTGGGTTATCATATTATCTTGGTTTTCCTATATTAATGTTATCATCTACCTTCCTCTCTTGGATGAACTTCTCCCTCAATTTAGGTGAGAGGGAAAGCACTATGCTACATCTACCTCATGTCAATGAATAGTAGCTAGTTTGTGTCATTATTTAAAATTCATATTCGTGAAATAATATCAATTATATATATTCATGAAATATTCATTAGTTAAAAAATATTTACAGTTATTATATTCATTTCAATAATTTAAATAAAAAATTATTCAATAGAGATAATGAATTATTGCAATATCAAATATAATACTATAAAAATTATTAATTACACATTTAAATTAATCAATTGATCATTTGAATAAATGTCTCATATAATTGATACAAATGGGATGTGTCAAGCATGATGACAATAGGGAGGTAATAGATTTGATTGATAATTTTTAAGAAAATGGTTGGACCCTGGCCAATAGTGGCACCACCCCTTGTGGTAAGATCTATGACTTGGCCAACAATCTTTACCTGCCTAGCACCATTGGTGATCCACCGAGACATCACTCAAACATTGTTGAGCCATCACCATATTTAGTTAACCACACCAATTTCCTAAATCCAATAGAGATCCATGTGACAAGTTGTGAAATGCACTACAATCTAGGCTATTTTTTATTATAGAAATAGATTTCAACCAAGTCCAGTCATATTTTCATGTTCTTATTGTCAACTATAATGTGGGAAAAGTGATTCTAGGGTTTTACAAGAATTAGCCACCTTTCACTACAAAACATTAAAATTCAGATCGATAAGGGAATTAGATTGACTTCCAACCTTGAAGGTGATTCAATCAACCTTAAATCTGAATTGTTTTGGGGGTTTGAAATGTATTTTGATGAAAATGTAATGATGTATCTAAATGACTATGAAAATACATTATTTTTATTCAAATATAGAGAAATAGGAAACTACAAGTCAAATTCTAAGACCAGATCTAGGAAGGGCAGAGTACTATGCACTTTTCATATAAAGCTGAGCCTAAAAATGCAGGACTAAGTTGCCTAGGGTGACTATGTCCTAGTAACTGAAAATAGGATTTGATTTCACAATCCTCGAGATCCAGATTAAAGCCTTCTTTCTTCTGGGTTTCATTGTTGGATCTTTGTTGAGTGCTAAGATAATTGAGTTTCCATATTTTGTTAAGTTTTAAGGTTTGAATGCAATAATGAATAAATTATCTTCAATATTCCTCCAAAATTATCATATTTTGTTGGGTGAAAATTTTGTAATCCCTTTTAACAAATTACTAAACCTTAATTTCAGCCATAGTTATGTGAGATAGAATCTCTCCTCTCGAAAAGGAGAGGCACCCTTCTTATTGCTTATTGAAACTAAGGAAAACTAATCAAATATTCACAACAATGTACACTACAATAACACTATGGGGGTGTGTCACATTCATGATTCTCTCTTTTTTCAAAGAATATGTTTTACAATGTTTCACAATTTTAACTTCTGGATGCAATACAACTTCAAATTAAAACTAAGCAGTAATTCCAATATTCCTATCTTGTCATAGAAAAGTCTAGGAATATCGGCATGATAAAGATAAGTAACAAACAAGAAAATATTACAGAGGCACAAAGTCATTCTGTAGTTTCCAATAGTGAATCCTTCAAAATAGTAACCAACGTTGTAAAAGAAGCACAAAGTCTTTGATATACTTCACAATTAATCCCACGAGCAACATGAATAAATATGAGCACACAGTCTTATAGAAAATTCACCAATAATATCAACAATATCACAATTTTAAGTAATGGGTGTAGCTCAAAGTCTACACATATTTACTCAAAAGCCCTTCAATTTCAATTACTAAACATTGTCAATTTTAATCAAATCAAAAGATAATTATTCCCAACACAAATTTGGTGTGCAAATTAGCTTCTTTATTGATCAAAAATAGATTCACAAAAATGAATTCAAAATTTCAATATTTGCATCACAATTAGGAAACACTTCGTTGCACAAGATAAAGGTAAATAATACAAAGGAATCCTCTCATATTTATGGATGGGAGAGGAGAGCTACTCTAGGAAAAACACTAACAGACTAATTGACTTATTCATAGGTGTTGTCCATGAATGCAGGAGAACATCTCATTTTACATGTAATTACATTTTTCAAAATGACATGTAAAATGTCAAAACTTATCTACATAAATCATGAAAAATGAGCTAAATCTGGGAAATCTAATCTAAGGAAAAATTTGGCCTTCTTTAACATATTCCTCCATGAAAACTTCATGATGACGTGAATTTCATCACTGTATAGCATTTGATTGTACTTTGGAGATAACACTTTCCGGTGCCTTTTAGGAACAATTCTTAAATCTAGAGCAAGCTGGAAATCCATCATTTTGTTCATTGAAGCTATTGAGAAAGCTTCATCTTCAATTTCTTCTTAAACCATTGATGAACACTTCTTTGAAAAACTAAAACATGGGAAGAAATTTATGATTTGTACTTCAAAGCCTTCTTGCTTGGTGATAGGCAAGAACTTGATCAAAACTACTCTGGAATTTGGGCACAAGAGATCAAAATATATTCAAGAGTAGGCTTTAACAATTATGATGCAAAGGTAGGAAAAAATGAGGTGTAAATTTGAGCAATTTCATGGGTTTGGGAAACTTGAATGTGATGATGATGGAGAATGAAGTGGAATCGAGCAAACTAGAAAGTGGATGTGAGCAATGGAGCATGAAAAATGGAGCAATTGCTGAAGGAATGAAGTTAGGAAAGTAATTGAACAAGGATTTCAAGTGTTAGTGAAAATTTATATTTTTGTGCAAGGGCACTAAAAATCAATGCCCTTACACTTGTGATGAGGGCGCAAACCCGAGACACACAAAATAACCCACAAACAAGAGAATAATTTTATTATTCAGAAAATGGAACTTCTTACATGTAGAGGACATCAAATCCCCAAGTTCTACAACACATGGAAGCTACAGAAAGCTACAGAATAACCCTTTCGCAATATGCGAGCTTGTCCCCAAAAGTTACCCAAAAATTAGAAAACCCGCCCATAAATAGAGCTCCTCATTTGTTTGGAGCCAAAACAACATTCAATTTGAGTTTAGGCGGTTTGGCGCCGAAAATTTACAACATGAAGTTCAAATTTCAAAAGAGCATTTGCAATGGTATCTTCTAGAAAGTGTGCCAACTTCGCGGGGTCATAACTTTTGATCTAGGCCTTCGATTCACGAACCGTTTGAACCGTTGGAAAGGTCTCGAAGTCAAGAATGCGCTCGAAATTAGATATGCCAATTTTGGCAAGTTTTGGGGCAGATCCAGGAGCTCTAAGTGCTTCAAATCCCACTCGGAAGATTTTCAGGTGCAAATCTAGGAAACTAAAACTGCAATATCTTTCAACTCAGGAACCAAAATTAAAAACCGTAAATTGGGAATTTCATTATGACGAAAAGGGTATCCAAAAATGTAAAAACATCATGAGAAACTTGAAATTTAACTACGGTGATGAGAAACTTGAAATTTAACTATTTTTCGGTGATGCAAGAGGCCCTTACACCACTGGATGCTCCTGCATCAGACACCCAAGGTAAATTGAGAAGTGACCCCATCACATCTCAGATGGTTGAGGAAAACCCAACTGGTCAACCGCTGCCTTAGATAGCCAGGATGAATCTTCAACAGGCCTTCCTCTCCATTTCACCAGATATTCTTCATACTGCCTATTTCTGGTACTCCTTCCCACACGACTATCCAAGATTGCTTCAATCTCCTCCTTTTCTGAAGTAGGTGTTGGAATCCTACGCTGTTCCATCATTGGTACTTCCTCTGTGCCACCTTCATGATACTTTGTCAAATCTGAACTGTTGAACACAGGGGAAATATTGATTCCATCAAGCAACTCTACCTCATATGCATTCCCTGAATCATGCTTCTTCAAAATCTTACAGGGACTGAACTTCTTCATCTTCAATTTGTTATATGTTCCCACTGGAAACCTTTCTTTCCTTAAGTGGACCATCACTTCATCACCAATTTGAAACTCCTTATACCTCCTCCTCTAATCTTCCTTAGCCTTATACTACATATTCATCTTGTTAATATGTTATTTTACCTTCTCATGTATATCCTTGATGTGTTCTGCAAAATCTTTAGCTTCAGCACTTGTTTTCTTCTCTTGGTCCATCTTCCTCAATTCTGGAGTTGTTATGGGGCTACCTCCATACACAATCTGGAATGGTGATCTACCAGTGCTTCTGTTGACAGAATTATTGTAAGAAAATTTTGCTTGGGGTAAGATCAAGTCCCATCCCTTGGGTTTATCTCCTACCAAACATCTTAGTAGGTTACCCAGACTCATGTTAACAACCTCTGTCTGCCCATCTATTTGTGGATGGTGTGTAGAACTGAACTTCAACTATGTCTTCAGCTTCTTCCACAAGGTCCTCCAAAAGTATCCCACAAATTTGGTGTCATGATCTAAAACAATACTCTTTGGCAGACCATGTAGCCTCACCATCTCTTTGAAGAACAAGTCAGCAATGTGGACTGCATCATGGGTCTTCTGACATGGAGTGAAATGTGCCATCTTCGAAAACCTATCAACCACCACAAACACTGAATCATTCCCTCGTTGTGTCCTTGGAAAACCAAGAACAAAGTTCATACTTATATCCTCCCATGGCCTCTCTGGTACAGGTAAGGGTTGATATAAGCCAGTATTCTGGCTCACTCCTTTAGCCATCTGACATACCCTACAGCTTTGTACAAAATTCTTCACATAATGTGATAACTGAGGCCAATAATAATGCTCATTGATAATGGCAATGGTCTTATCCCGACCAAAATGTCCCGCCATTCCTCCACTATGCTTCTCATTTATCAGGTTCTCCCTCATGGAACTCCTCGGGATACACAATTGACTTCCCTTAAATAACATGCCATCTTGGATTATGAAATCCAACCACCTTGTCCTGTCCACTGTAACAGGTTCCTTGCAAGCTTTCCAAGCCTCTACAAAATCAGGATCTTCTGCGTATAGTGTCTTGAGTTCATTGAACCCAACCACTTCAATCTGCATCTTTGTCATCAATGTATACCTCCTACTTAAGGCATCTACAACCCTATTTGACTTCCCACTCCTATGTTTCAAAACAAAGGTATAACTCTGCAAAAACTCTACCCATTTCATATGCCTCTGATTTAATTTTCCTTGACTATTTAGGTGCTGCAAGGCTGATGATTAGTATATAGAACAAATTCCTTCGGCAACAAAAAATTTCTTTAATGCTTGAACTATCGCATAAAACTCCTAATCATATACATAATAATCATTTAACTTTTCATGAAATAGGCAATGGGCTTACCATCTTGGCTCATCACTGCTCCAATGGCACAACCACTAGCATCACAATCCACCTGAAACACCTTGTTGAAATCTGAGAGAGCTAGAACAGGTTGCTCTGTCACCTTCTGCTTCAACAGTTCAAAACTTTTTGCTGCTCTAATGCTCCACTTGAATTCTTTTCTATCCCCTCTCATTGTTTCAGTTAGAGGTCCACAAATACTACTAAAATTTCTAATGAACTTTCTATAAAAACTAGCCAAACCATGGAAAGATCTCACCTCAGTAGCAGTTCTTGGGGTAGGCCATTCCAAAATAGCCTTCACCTTCTTTGGGTCCATCTTGAGACCTTCTGCTGAGACAACAAACCCCAAGTACACTAACTCCCTCTTAACAAAACTGCACTTCTTCAGATTAATCAACAGTTTTTATTCTCTTAACTTCTCAAAGACTCTCCGAATATGCATCAGATGCTGCGTCTTACTAAAAATCAAAATATCATCTAAATACACAATAACAAAACTTCCAAGAAATTTTTTTAGTACCTCGTTCATGAGCCGCATGAATGTACTTGGTGCATTGGTTAGCCCAAAAGGCATGACTAACCACTCGTACGGGCCCTCTTTGGTCTTGAATGTAGTCTTCCATTCATCTCCCCTCTTGAATCCGGAATGCGGTGATATCCACTCTTCGAGATCAATCTTTGGTAGTCGCGAGCCACTGCATGTGCCCTTTGGTCTTGAAGGCAGTCTTCCATTCATCTCCTCTTGAATCCAAAGATCCTGGGTGATATCCACTCTTCGACAATCTTT